>JAOTQK010000024.1:13991081-14005738 GCA_025642025.1 Rhododendron ferrugineum | reverse complement strand
GCGCACGCCTCCGTGAGCCTCAAAACATTAGGCGTACGCCTATGAGGATCAGAGTCCCAATTTTAACGCCTCTGGGCGTTTTACCTACGCCTCGCCTCGCCCCGACGCCCCGGGCGAGCCCCAACAACGTCTTTTAAAACTTTGTTGGGAAGTAAGACCATGGCTCCTGATTATGGGATGTCAACATATCTTCCTCCATATTCTCCCCCTGAAGAGATGTAGTGGAGAGAGGGTAAAAAGAAGTTGTTTTCCAAAAGGTGACATCCATAGAAACAAAATGTTTATGGGAGTGAGGGTCATAACATTTATATCCTTTCTGAGTAGGGGAATAGCCAAGGAAAACGCATTTACGAGCCTTGGGATCTAACTTGCCACCAGGATATTTAGTAGCATAGACAAAACACACACAACAAAAAACTTTGGGTGGAAGAAAAGAGACCTAAGAACTACGAGGGAGAAACTTAAGAGGAATTTAAACTGAAGAACACTGGATGACATGTGATTGATAAGATAAGCTGCAGTAAGAACAGCTTCGCCCAAATAAAATTTTGGGACATTAATGGTGAACAAGAGAGAATGGGCTACCTCAGGAAGGTGACAATTTTTGCGTTCAGCAACCCTATTCTGCTGTGGAGTGCCAACACAAGTTGTTTGAAAAAGAATGCCATACTCACTAAGATATGCCCGAAACTGCTCATCAAGGTACTCAGTCCCATTATCATTACGAAGGATTTTAATGTTGGTGTCAAATTGAGTACGAACCATCTGATGAAAAGATTTAAAGCATGAAAAAACTTCATTTTTGGACCGAAGTAAATACACCCAAGTGACACGAGAATAACAGTCAATAAAAGTGACAAACCATCGATAACCAGAAATAAAAGTAACCGGGGAAGGACCCCAACATCAGAATGGATAACCGTAAAAGGAGAATCACTTCTTTGATTAAAAGGAGCATAAAAAAAGCGTTTGTGTTTAGCTAGTTCACAATCTTCACAAAAAAACTGACTTCTACTACATTGCTTAGTTAAAGTAGGAAAAAGTTTTTCTAAAATCCCAAAAGATGGGTGACCCAATCTACGATGTCACTGATGCAATAAAGGAAGAGGTGAACCTGTATCTGCTTCAATAGCTTGACCAAATGACAAGGGTGTAAAAGATGGACAAGGTGTAGGCTCCAAAAAGTATAGACCACCATGTGCTTTACCACTACCAATCATTCTCCCGTATCCAACTCCTGAAAGGCACAATGTGTCGGAAAAAAAGTCACAAAGCAATTCAAGGAATAGGTAAGACTACTAACAGAGAGAAGATTAGTAGAAAAATTTGGAATATGGAGAATAGAAGAAAGAGAAATGGTTGGAGAGTAGCGAATGAAACCTTTCCCTGAAATAGCAGATAGGGAACCATCAGCTACTCTAACATTATCCTCACCAGAACATGTAGAGTATGAGTCAAAAAAGAATGAACAACCTGTCATATGATATGTGGCGCCAAAATCTATGATCCAAGGAAAAGAGGTAGAAGCAGTAGATGCACTAGCTGGGATACCTGGGTGAGCAAAGTACGAGGACGTAGTGGAAGTAGAAGCTGTGGAAGATGGAGAATCAAGCCTAGCCATTAGGCGCCTGAGAGTCTGTAACTCCCTCTGAGAAAGAGAACCACCACTTTGGGAAGTACCAAGCACGGGAGCTTGCAAATGAGCGCCAATAGGGTTAGGCAACTTGTCAATAGTAGACTCCAAAACACGTGCATGAGAACGCACAGGACCACCACCTCGACCACTGCCTTTCCCATTGCCTTTCCCACGAGAGGGACGGTTATTTAACTTCCAACAAAATTCCCTCGTATGCTTGGTTTTATTGCAATAGTCACACCGGAGCAATTCTTTATCAACAAGACCACTTTTATCACTAAGCTGACCCTGGGTAGACTTATCACCAAGCAACTAAGGCAGAGCGATCCGGAATGGGAGGATGAACCATCGCACTCCGTCTACTCTCCTCCTGTTGAACACATGCATAGGCCTCTCTTAGAGTAGGAAAAGGAACCCGGCCTAGATCTTGCACGTTAGATGAGATTCTATGTCAAGGCCAGCAAGAAAATCATAAATACGCTTCTTCTCCAACATCTGGTGAAATGTAGTGGCATCAGCAGTGCAAACAGCTTGAAAGGCCCGATAGTAATCAAGCTCTTGCCACACCCCACGCAACTCAGCATAATACTCAGCAAGAGATCAATTGTGTTGATCCAATCCCCTAAAACCCAGGTATTAAGGAGAGGGAAGCTATCCAATCCCACAAAGTCTCCTTAAATGCAGGTATTAAGGAGAGAGAAGCTGGGGCCTTATAACCAGGCATAGAGGGGGCATGTCCAGGCGATGTGGGACACAATCCAACACACCCTCCTGGCCCACAAAGCATGGCAACCGAACAACGGTCCACCATGGAAAAGCCCAACCAAAGCTCTGATACCATCTAAACGTTTAGGGGAAAAGGAGAGCCAACCCAAATTAAGTTTCTCTCTCTCACACTTTGTATTTATATGGACAAGAGTAAAAATACAAATATACCCCTAAGTAACAATACATAACAAAGTGAACCCTAACTTAACAGCAATGATGCTGCCAAGCTGAAACTGAAGACTGAAGAGCAATAGAAGATGGATCCCGCTATAGCAAAATAGTACAAGCCACCATGCTCAAGTTCGCCACCAATCTTCCTCCCTTCTTGAGATCTTGAAACACACGATAACCAAGAAAAAGAATGTGGTGGAGTGGTTCAAAAACTTTTAGTAAGCTTACTAACAGACATAAGACTCAAGGGAAACGAGGAACATGTCGAACAAAATTAAAAGAAAGCACACACAACCCAAACCAACAATATCAGTAGTTCAGGTGGCACGAGATGGTTTTCCAAAGGAATGGGAATCAGTCAAGACAGTAGAAACACCAGTCGTATGGTCAGAGGCGCTTGAATCAATAACTCATGGAGTATTGGCAGCAAGTTAGGCAAAAGAGGAACCTTTCTCAGAGAACATATCTATGGAGGAAGATGGCATCTAAGAAGGCTGCGTAGAAACTAGGCGATGATACTCAACCTTTGGAATAATAACCCCACTCGGAGCAGAGCTAGAAGAGCTAGACAGTAGCTACCAATCATCCTCAGAAATAATAACCTGATCGGCAGATGGTTAACCATGAAGATTCCAACAATACGCTACTATATGATTGTTGCCATTGCAATGGCGAGGAACACGATCTCGACTGCCTCCACCCTGCGCACGAACCACAGCAGCCACAACCAAAATTCAGCTGAAGCTACGAGAGAAAGAACCACCAAAACAGTAGTGGCTAATGCAGAACGAACAGGGGGTAATTGAGAAACAGATCCAATATTAGATATGGAAGCCTGACAGAGACGACTAACCACATCACCGAGACAAGGCAATTCCTGAGATCCCAAAAGTTGAGAGCGTAGTGGATTGTATGACAAAGGCAAACTTGATGCAAACAGAGCAACATGCATACTCACGCTGGCTCTGTATAACCTGAACATCTAAAGAAATCATTTGGCAAAGATTGAGTATTAGCATCCTCAACCTTCCAATCAGCATAGAATCAGCGGCCTTAGGAAGTTCATCAGTCAAATAAGTATACTCCTTAAAAAACACTTCAATAGCCTTTGCCCATTGAGCATAATTTTTACCATTAAGTGAAGAGCAGTAATCGACATCATATTAAGAGACCAAGGATAAAGTGAACTTGAAGCCATGGCAAACAACTCACAGTAAAGGGCCGAAACAAGCTACCCAGTGAACGAACAAGGTTATAAGAAGTAAACAGAGGTTCCATAATATAGGGATCACGACGAAACAAGGTGCACTTTAGGCACAAACAATGGGGCAATCAATCAAGAGAGTTTTGTTCAAAAGCCTCCGAAACCCTAGTTCTAATACCATGTTATATGAGAAAAAGTTTTGAGGGTTTGTTAACCCTAGTGCACAAGTGTTATTGTTATATACTGTGAGAGAGTACAAATTACATAAAGGATTCAAATAACCTCTCACTATTCCTAATAATAACGGTGGTGGTTTTTGATTAGGTGTTCTCTAGCTTCCCTCTTTGGTAACATGCTGCAACTCCCTATTAGAATGTCTGCTTTTTTTAATTATATTTATCTATTTTCGTATGGTTTTCAGGCTTGCAGCAAATTGGCCACCAACAATGCAAATAGTTCGGCTTATATCTCAGGATCACATGAACAACAAGTACTGTCTAATATGTGGAAACAAAAAAATTCCCCAAGTGTCTTGACCATCCATAGACGTATACCTTTGATACTATGCTGTCTATTCTGAGTTCATTTCCTTTATTTTATGTAGGCAATATGTTGGAAAGGCAGATTTTTTAGTTTTCCGTGCAATGAATCAGCATGGATTTCTTGGACAGCTGCAAGAAAAGAAGCTTGTAAGTAGTTTCAAGTCTATGCTTATTTTTTCATTTTCCTAAAATCTAGTCAAGTACTTGTGCAAAATGTGAAACAAAGCAAAACTACGTTTTGAAAATATCTAAATAAGTGTAAACAACAATGAGACAATTATCATTATAGCAAATGTAAGGCCAAGAAGGTTATTACGAATCCCAAGGGTAGGCGGGATGAATGAATCCACCTCAAGATTCAAGAAGCTGAGTCTTGGATCTGAGACACTTCTTTTGGGCCATCCTAGGGATTTTTTATGCGTTTCACATGGGGGATTGCACATATTTGAATCTGTCTATACTATTATGTATGGAGTCAATATTTATTAACTATTATGAGTAAGAATCAGTTCTGGTTTCTAGGGAGTTGGTTTTCAATTTTTTCATTATCGTTTTTTGTCTTTGTCGTTTGCATTTATAGGCAAGAACGGATATGTTCAATTGTCGTTCGTAGGCAAGGACTAAAATGATACAACCGGTTAAATGTGGAAAAACCCTTGGTACTATTGTGGGTGCTGAATGGAAGATTGGGATAGGTCACGATTGTGGGCAACATAATTTGTACTGTAGTCTCTCCTGTTGCTCTCAAAGGGGAAACATGGGGTTTTATGTCCTGTTTTAGGAATTGAAGGTGTCTTAGTTATCAAGGTTCAAAGTATAAACATGCAATAAAAGTTTCAATAGGTCATTTTAGGTATTGTGGACATATTAAATGGTTAAGGTTCACTAAGTGGTGTTGTCAATACAAATTAAGAAGCAAAAAATTAGGTTGTGTCAGAATTCCTATGGTTGGCCAGGCATTAAAAATGGAATAAAAAGCATATATACTTGTATTTTTTGTCCGCTATTCCGTTTTGGGATGTCCAAATTGTATATCCATTTAAGTCAAGGCATGTAGTTCTTATGGTTTCATACTTTTTTATTGTTAAACCCAAAGGGTTGACTTGGCGGTAAGGCCTGAAACTCAGAGGTTTGCTCACTCTTTGGTCTCAAGTTCAATCTGGCTAGTCTAGGTGCGCGTGTGTTGGCTTGGACACCCTGAGTCATTTGGAAAAATAGCTTTTTTAGTGTTCAGCTTATAGAAGGATAGCTTCGGAAATATATACTTTAGAATCAGTTGCGGACGAATTGAATGCATGATGCATTGGATACATGTCTCAATAAAAAAAATAAAATTGGAATTCCCATGAAAAATGAGGGAATCAGGCGAGGAGGACACTATTTCAACTTTCAACAATTAAGATCATATATAGCATATAAATATGGAATGCCAATAGTTTGTTAAACTACATTAATGAGTAACTTTTTGATAAAAAAAAAAAATGCTAAATCTTTTGAAATGGGAAAATGTAAATGAAAACATTGTATTGTATGGTTTAAGGGTATGTATAATATGAACTCTTGTGAAAAGAAGTGGCTAAAAATTGACCACGTTCAAACATTGGTCATATTCTACGACGACTTTTATTTAGTGCCTGTTTAATCTTTTATTCCATATTCTGCAAAACATAAAGAATCAGAAACTACTTTAGCTAGTTCAATTTTGATTCACATTATCCTATGTTACGGGAGCTTTAAAGTTGTGAAGTATGTGCCGCACATATAGCACATCAGTATTGGTATTGTCTGGCATTTTGGCTGTACATGGATCTAACAAGTATGTTAAATGATAGGGTTTACTATATAACTGACCTCCATTCTATGCATAACTGGCTCCTTATGAATTTGCTACTTTACTATAATGAAACAAAAGAAGTATGAAAGTAATATGATAACCATGTCCAGGTGTCCATGGACATAATATCTGCATTTAGGGTAATGATGAAGTAATAACACCAATGGTGGAATTGATTTGATTGTGATTTCAAGAGTTGAAAACCTGCTGAGTTAAAGTATAAGGAAACAACAGCATGAACATATGAAATGGTGTATGCCATTCTTTTTTGTTGTCAAAGAGCAATAATGAATAGTGACTTTAAATGACATAATGGCACTGTATAGTGTATGAGACGATCTTATTTTTAGCGTTTTATTACTAACAATTTGAAAACTGAAAATGAGGAATGCTAACTTAACAAAATGGAACAATGAACAGTAAAAATCTAGAAGAAAAAACTTTTGAAATTAAAATCAAGTTCTGTGCATTCTCAGGTGTGAGACATTGGCTAGTGTTCCAGAAACAGGCCAGTTAACCATGTAAACTAGCCACACTTTTTTTGCTATAATTGGTTTTTCATGTCTGGGAAAGTTCTGGAGTATGCTTTCGTGACACATTATATATGATATGAGTTTTTAATGTTGACTGTCTTCAATCTCTAGTGTGCAGTAATACAGCTACCGTCGCAAACGTTGCTGTTGTCTGTCTCCGACAAAGCCTGCCGCTTGATTGGAATGCTTTTCCCTGGGGTAAGAGGTTATTTCCCTTGTCTTTTATCTGCTGTACTGAAATTAAGCTTGCTTTCCAACACTGATAGGGCTGTAAACGAGCAAACTCAAAAGTCGAATTGCGGGTTGTTAAAGCTTGGCTTGGAAATTTAATGTTCAAACTTGACTTGTGTATCAGTTGAGCCGAACTTTAAATGAGCCCTAGCTCGAGTATCTTAGTTAGTACTTACTATATGCATAGATAAAGTGCTTCAAGCTGTATTCGAACTTGCTTAATTTGCATTACAAGCCAATCTCAAAGGACGTTTGAACGAGCCAAATTCTAGTTTAGCTTAAGTAGCTTAGTTCGTTTTATAATCCTATACCCTAATGAACTTTGCTTTTCTATTTCTTTGTACAATCAAATTGTTCTCTGCGACTTTAGGATATGGTTGTGTTCAAGCCACAAATATCGGGTCAGCAGCAACAACAGCAGCAGCAGCAAATGCAAGCACACCAACAGCATCCGCAGTTACAACAGCAACAACTACCTCAGATGCAACAACAACAACAACATACACTTTCACAGATGCAGCAACAACATCAAACACTTTCGCAGATGCAGCAGCAGCAAACAATTCCTCAGATGCAGCAACAACAAACGCTTCCACCAATGCAGCAACAACAAATTCCGCAGTTACAGCAACAACCATCGCATCAAATGGGTCAAACTTATGTTCAAGGTCCAAGCAGGGCGCAGTTAGTATCTCAGGGACAAGTGTCATCACAAGGGCCGCCGAGTATGCCTGGAGGAGGCTTTCTAAACTAATGAGAACTATTTTGCATATGAGAGCAAATCGTGCAGTAAACAATTCTGCCATTGAACAGAAATTTTAGCTAAGCGATGAAACTTAATTGTATCAGATGTTTTTCAACAGTTATAAAAGGCTATGGTTTTGAGCTTGTCATACTTTTGCTGAATCTAATTCACAGTGCTAGTTCAGGTACATCAAATGACAATATCAACAATATGAAATATATTGTTACTTTGGCCTGCATATGGTTGTGGCTTCAAAAAGGATTCTGTTTTGACTTCAGACTGAAATTTGAGTTTCAGCAGTGATACTTGGCCTTTTACTGTTTATCCAACTGGGTTTGGCATTCTTTGGCCTCAGGCGGCGTCGTGTGTTTGTATCATTTACATGTTAGTTGCAGTGAAATGGAATGATGCGTTTGTTCTTTAATCACAATGATGTATTTATGATGATAACATGGGTAAAACAGTCCGCGTGTCTCTGTGTGTCTATGTGTGTACGAGAGAGAGAGAGAGAGAGAGAGAGCCTTGTACTTGCTTTGTGCCCCCAAAGCTACTGGGGACACTGAGGCCCCGTTTGTTTACTTGTAAAATATTCTTGCCAAAAACATTTTACATGATTTTTGGTGTTTGGTTGTTGAAAAGCCCTGAAAATATATTTTTTGGAAAATCTTTTACCTCTTCGGGCATAAAATGATTTACCGTCCAAAAGCCCATAAGTTGTTTTCCAACGCATAGCCCACTCCGCTCCACGATCACCTCGGTCAGATTAGTTGGAAGAATTTCGTCTCAATGCAACGGTGCCACTTCCTTTGAACACATGCAAAGGAGAGTGCTCGCTCTCTCTCTCTCTCTCTCATAGTAAAAGCAAGACTCTGTCTCTAACAAATCAAGGCTGGGCAAAATTTCTTTCATCTCTCTTCTAGAATTGCTCCTGTTTCCAAGGTTTTAATCTAAAATAGGCCAAGTAATTCAATGAGTTAAAGATTTGGAAACACTAAAATCGGACTTCAACCAAACCCAGAAAAATAATTTTGGAAAAAACATTTTCATGTAAATTTTTTTACATGAGATATATTTTCCATTATAAAATATTTTACGTTCAACCAAATGGAGCCTGAAGGTGAAAGAATAAGACTCCCACCTCCATTAAAGAAAGAAAAACGCCTGCTTCTCCTTCCCATGATTACTCATGAAGCTGCACTGCCTTTAGAGTGAAGTGAAATGATGTAAAGATAGATATGACTCACCTACCAAACCACCCAACTATTCCATGATTGGTTCAAGTCCAGGAAATACCGGATTGCCACTATGTCCTTGCATTAAAAAAAGGATGATTATCGTTTTAGCTTTTTGGTGCTTGGGGCCTTGCACTAGTAAGTACAATCCAAATACACATCAAGCTGGTAAATCTGTATTCTCAAAAGGAAATACACAATTTTATACATATAAACCCACATAAATATCTTTAGATTACGTTTAACGAACGGCAAAAAAAAATAAAAAAAGACTTTTTGGTGACTACGAACTTCAATAATGGGTCTTTTGATTGTCGATAAATGAATTTAAACAGATCACGTCATTCTGTATGTAGTTTCCGTACATAAATTATACATAATTACCCATCACAAAATGTGAAATTTATGCATAGATTTAGTTTTTCCCTTGCACTAATAAGTACTTATATGTGGACAAGGCTAAGCACTAAAATATTAGTTAGTGATGCAGATGTTTTTTGCCAAGCCCTTTCTACTCTTCTCCTATTTGTTGGTAGTGGGACTTGACATCACATAAAGACACACTAAGGCCATTGTGGCTGTGAGGGGAGGAGGTTGTTGCTATTTCCACTTCATGTTCGTTGCATCCCGCCATCTTTCTTCCATAAACCCTTTACTTACAGTGACATTAACCACTAATGAATAAAATTTTAATGAAAGAAACCAAAGGCAGTAAAAGGAAGGGTAACCAATTATACACATCCTCTCCTTTTCCTTTATTCCATCATAAATTAGAGCCTATCAAACACTACAAATACATGATTATAACAAGTGAGCTCTAACTCAGAAGGTGTCTGTGTGTGTCTTTGTGGATTGCCAAACATGGTTTCAGCTGTTGCTCCACCTGCTCCTAAGGTGAACAAACTATCACCTTAACTCAAGCCACCTTCAAAGTTTCTGCTACTTAATTTGCATACTTGTTTTACTGTTTTTGGAAAACTATGGCAGGAAGTTCCATCGGAGTATTCGTGGGACGAAAAGGGTCCTCCCCGCGAAGCCAAATGGTGGTACTCAACTTTTCACACAGTCACAGCCATGGTTGGAGCAGGCGTTCTCAGCTTGCCGTATGCCATGGCCTACTTGGGATGGTATACCATAAACTCATTTGTTCTGTGTTTTTTCAAGTGTTTAAAGTTTGCAAAAAAGCTCTCAAATTCACGGAAGTGTTGGGCAACAAACCAAACAACTGCACACATACACACATGCTAGCACGAAGAAGAATCAAACTATCATAACAAGAAATCTCTACACAAAGATTTACGTTGTTCGAAAAAGAATGTCTACGTCCACAACTCACACCAAATTCCACTATGCTCTTAGTACTCCTAGACAACTTTGGGAAGTCACGGGCCTTTCGTCCAGTACGAATCAGGCTTCACAAACCTGACAGGAAGGCATAAAATCAGCTTTGTTTTGACATGACATTCCATGTAAGGTCACTGAGTTGCCATATCCCCGCTCTATTTCCTTCTTGTCTTGACACACTCTCTCTCTAACAGGGGTCCAGGGACAATAGTGATGGTCTTATCATGGTGCATCACCCTGAACACGATGTGGCAAATGATACAGCTCCATGAGTGTGTTCCAGGGGTTCGATTTGATCACTACTACGACCTCGGTCGCCATGCCTTTGGGCCAAAACTTGGGCCATGGATAGTGATACCACAGCAGCTAATTGTCCAAGTTGGTTGTGACATAGTGTACATGGTCACTGGAGGGAAGTGCCTCAAGAAGTTCATGGAGATAGCATGTACAAACTGCACCAGGATCAGGCAGTCCTACTGGATTTGCATCTTTGGGTCCACCCATTTCTTCCTGTCCCAGCTCCCAAATTTCAATTCTGTTTCTGGGGTTTCATTAGCTGCAGCAATTATGTCACTGAGGTATGTGCATAGAAGTGACTTTGTTGCTTTTATATCTATATTATTTGTTTTTCATCCCTAATTTAATAGAGTTAAATTTTTTTATACGAATATTTAAGATAAGTAGATAACACCCTGTTGGGATATACTTCTTTGGCATTGATGCTATTTTTCATTCTCATCATTAGCTTGCTGTAATATCTTCTTACAGTTAATAAAATCTTTTCGTGTTATGAAAAAGACACCATCTGCCTATACATATTCATTACCGAATCGTTCTGAACATTGTGCGTATATAGCCTAAGGATTGGTCTGTCTCCAGTCATCACCCACCCATAACCGCATCGTTGCGGATTACATAAGTACTGTTATTGTTGTTGTTGTGTCCTAAGTGTCTGTGCTCTTTTGTGCATAATGGATGGCCAATGTTTCTGTCTCCAGAAAACTTGTCTTGCTGCCTTGAGGCGCTCTCAATTGTGTAATACACAGAGAATCTCAAAATACATGAATCTTGAGACTATGTCTGTCTTCTAGCAGCAATTTATTCTGTAGATAAAATGCTTGGCTTATCGAGGTTTGAGACTTACCTCTAATTTACAATGTTTTGAACAATGCTTGAGTTGAGTGGTCACAGGCTCACAGCAACATTAGAAAAAAAAATCTTAGACCTCAGGTCCATGGAAAAGTGAAGCACAAGTTTAAAATCCAGTAGAAGAACTACCCGAAAATTTTGCAAATTTTAAGGAGAATATGACAGTTCTTTCTTTTCTTTTCTATGGTCATCTTAAGAACTATATTGAACTGCTATGGTGAATAAAAAGAGCAAACAGAGGATTATCTGAGCTGCAAACCGACTACTGTAACATGAAAAACATGCCATCAAAATGTCAATACCGAAGACTAAATATTACTAGGGCTGCGTTCGGTTTAAGGACTTATGGAGCGAATTACCAGGGAAACGAAACTGATATGCAAGTCAAACAATAGAACTAGGTGCTTCACTTCATTAACCACTTAATTTTTTCCTTTACGTTTTTATTTTGCAACTTTTATATCTCAGAAAAAAACCATGCTTACCCATGAATAAGCCAATTTGAGGTTGACATAACCAGAAGTAAATGATTAATAACTCACACTTAAACTCACTTGAGCTTCTGTGGTTTCAGCTATTCAACCATAGCCTGGGTTGGTTCCTTGACCCATGGGCAAGTTGAGAATGTGAGCTATGCATACAAGAAAACCAGTGGAGCCGATTACATTTTTCGCGTTTTTAATGCATTGGGTCAGATTTCATTTGCCTATGCTGGGCATGCAGTTGTGCTGGAAATTCAGGCAACAGTTCCATCCACTCCGGAAAAGCCCTCCAGAGTACCGATGTGGAAAGGCGCTGTTTGGGCCTATTTTATCAATGCTATTTGCTATTTTCCGGTAGCTTTCATTGGATACTGGGCATTTGGGCAAGATGTTGCTGATAATGTACTGGTGGCACTGGAGAGACCTTCGTGGCTCATTGCTGCTGCTAACTTAATGGTGGTCATCCATGTGATTGGCAGCTACCAGGTATTTCAAAAAGAAAAACAGCAAGGCTGTGTTTGGATGAACGATTTGCTGACGTTTACCAAAGAAACAAACTTCAGCATTTCATTATCTTCGTAGCTTTTCCTTTCCCCTTTCCTTTTCCAGCATAAATTCCTCCACTTATTCACTGTCCAAAAACAGCCTAAGACATGCTACAACACAGTAAACTTATGCTGCTTTGCATGCAGTCTATACTCATCTGTTCAGTTCATACACATTTATTAGGCAGTTAATCACTATAGCATTTCCATATGCATATTGGAAAAAAATGTTTCGGGTTTATGCAATGCCAGTGTTTGACATGCTGGAGACGGCAATGGTTAAGAAGTTGAACTTTCCCCCTGGAATCGCACTCAGAATTCTAGTTCGCTCTGCCTATGTTGGTGAGAATTAATCCTCTTAAAAATCACACACACACACACTTTTCATTGACATTTTTTTCGTGAATTTGGTTATTTCAGCCTTCACGCTTTTCATTGGTGTCACCTTCCCTTTCTTCGGCGATCTTCTTGGTTTCTTTGGTGGATTTGGTTTCGCCCCAACTTCTTATTTTGTAAGTTGAATTACCCTCATATAAGTTCTGACTTTCCACATGAATATACCAAAATTGTCAATTGGTCAAGTATACTAATTTGAGCTGGGCATTGTTGCAGCTTCCCAGTATCATATGGCTGGTGCTTAAGAAACCAAGGAGATTCAGCCGCTCTTGGTTCATCAACTGGGTATGCATTATTTTACCTACATATCTAAAAATTCACATACATATAGTTGGTATCACAGTTACGCAAAGTTGAAATTAATGGTTTTCGTGTATTTTCAGGCGTGCATATACATCGGACTGTTCATTATGTTGTCGTCCACAATCGGGGGTTTGAGGAACATCATAGCTGATTCCTCTTCCTATGACTTCTACACATAAGAAATGATGTGATTATGCAAGAAGTGATTGATGTTCTCAGCATGTCTTTTTAGTATTGAGCAAGATTTCAGGAGAACTGCTAAAATGTTGTTGTCTAGAACCCCATTTGGATGCTAAATTAACCAGGAAAATATGTCCATAACAGATGGGATTAATTCATTTGTGGAAGAAATTTGAGTATTTGGGCCAAGGAACTTTGATAATTACCGATGCCTTTCCATAATGAATAAAAAAGACGAGTCCTTCTTGAATTGGCTTTATTTTTCTCTTTCATCTTTCTTCTTTTTCTTCCTTTTTTTGATTCCAAAGTCCACTTTTTTCAGTAGTACAAAGCTATTGCCTTTTAATTTCCCTAGCACCAAAAAAGAAAGATATTGCTTTCAGCAGAACCGCTCTTTCTGCAATGGTGATCCATCACATCCATCTTTATTGGCATAAATGAGTTGCAAACATTTTTCTTATAACGCAAGGTGTCTGAGCCAACTGGTTACGCTCACTTCAACTGATCCTAGGGACCAATCCAGCTGTCCACAAGTTGGGCTCCATTTAAAGTTGTATTTACTGACCTCAAACGTGTTGATAGCAGCTGACGCTTTAACTTCCGTCTACCAAGAAGGTTTTGACAACTGAAAAAAGAGTTCCCGAGCTGAATATATGATTTTAAGCATGTTCCTTAACACACTTGTTAACATGCTTGAAATGACCTATTGTAAGAAAGTGCGTTCTATTAAAAATGTATACTTGTTTTCCAAAGGATTCTTCTTCTTTTTTCAATGGATTAATTAACAATAAGACTCCATTCTCAAACTAGGAAGGAATATAATCCCCACTCTTTATACTCCAGTTTATACCAAAATTCTTCCGGAGGGAGAGAAGGTCAACTGGTGTCACTGGGCCCCACCGAATTTTGAATTTATTCTTTATATAATTGAAATTTTGCACCGTTTTAATAATTTGACCCGACAAATTTAGTGAAATTGCCCGAAGAATCCCTGTTCTGCTTTCTCCCAAAATCTTCTTTTTCAAAAAGAAGGTAATTTCAAAATCAAATATAAGGAAAATAAAAAATGATTTTTCAATTTTTTTATACTGTTTAAAAGATCTCAATGAGATCTATCAAACAAGATCCATATTGGTAGGACAATTATTTAAATAAATACATAATTTTTTAGCTTGAAATTACTTTCTTTTTCAAACAGAAGATTTTTCTAAAAACTGGAACACCACGCAGCATTTTCACTAAAGTAAGTGATAAAGTCACCGTGCGTAAGGACCCGTAATTTCAGAAATTATTAAAAAGGTTTATTCGATATTATTATTGAAGGAAAAGATGGAATTTGTTAAGTTTATTTGATTTGGGATT
>JAOTQK010000024.1:13854317-13874318 GCA_025642025.1 Rhododendron ferrugineum | reverse complement strand
GGCGGGGGGGGGGGGGGAGGCTCTGCCCCTCCTCCCTCCTCTTTTCTCTCTCCTCCTCTTCTTCTCTCTTCCCTCCCCCGTTTCTTCCCCTCTTCTTCTTCTCTCTTTCCGTTTCTCTTTTTTTGCAGGTGATGCTTTGGTGTTTCAGTGGCTTCGACAGATCTTCGGCATTGGCTGCTTCCGGTGCCCCCCGATCGTTTTTGGGTCCGGCGATTTATAGCAGGTTCACGGCGATCCTTTGGGCTCTGGCTGTTTATGCTACCGGTGGTGAGATCCGGTGGTGCTGCCCCTTTCCTAAGCTTCTAGCCGACTTCTCCCCGCCGTCCTCTCTACCGTGTCCTCCCTCTCAGGCTTTGTTTTCTCCCACCTCTCCTCGGTCGACTGCCAGCTTCACTCTTGAGTGTAGCTGGTTTCGCTTAACGGCTAGGTCGTTCCCGGTGGGTGGTGGCGGCGAGGTTTGCTTGTCTCCCATTGATTCTTCTCCTGGGTTGATTCGGTCTTCGGCCTAAGGGCTTCGTGGAGTTTGCGGCTGGCTTTCGTTGGCTGCTCATCCGGGTCAGAGTCCGGAGGTGGATGTGGTGGTGTCTGGCGTTTCCGTGGTGGTGCAGCTGTGTTAGATGGGTTTCTGGTAGTGGTGGTCGCCAGAGTTTTGGTGGCTTTTGGTGTTGGATTGACAGCGGCGTGGTTGTGCTTGTAGCTAGGGTTTGTGTTAGGCTGTTGGGCTTTATTGGGCTGGGCTTGTCCCACATATTCTGGGCTTTAGGCCTTATAGGTGTTTGTGCTTATTTGTATGGACTTTGTCCCTTTTATATGGGCTTTAAGGCCATCAGGAGTGGGCTTTGTCCCAATGGGTGCAACCTTGTTTGGCTTCTTGCTAAAGTCGGGTTTGGGTCTTGAATGGGCATAGAATTATTCTTAGCGTTGTAGCTCTGATGGGTCTCGGGTTAGGAATATGATGTCATCACTCCTTGTTCCTACTAATCTTTGTAACATTTTTAGAGATAAATGAAATTTTTTGCCTTTCACAAAAAAAAAAAAAAACAAAAAACAGAGAAAGTGACGGGAATCTAATGTATACACATACAAAATGAATCTACAAGGAGAAACCTGTGCATAGTCCAAACAACAATATGAGTGAGTGTGCAGCTTAATCTTTTCTTCTCCCTCTCGCCCATGCTGACCATCAGCTGTGGCAGCTACTGCGGCACTATATATCTTTGCACCTTTTGCTGTCTGTACCAACAATATAAAGGAAATAGATCACACATCGGCTTAAAGTCTTAAGAGAACTAGGTTTCCCATCTGTAGCAACTACTGGAAAATATAGAAAATCCACGTTTGACAAAAATGCAAGAGAGAATTGCCACAAAATGAGAGTAAGTGTCCAGCTCGTATTTACTCAAACAAGTGTTGTAAGGTAAAAAAGAATGAAAATCTAAAGAAGATGAGAATACAAAAAAGAGAAAATCCTCAACGGAACGACAAATAAAATTAAAAAGCAATCGCTCTCGAGAACCATGACAAAATACTAAACAACAATGGCAGCATAAAGGCTCCATCAATATCCATGGTGGCAGCCCACTTGCAAAATTAAGTTCCATGTCATAGAGCATTAAAGAGAAATTTGCATACAGTATGGGTAGACCCGTCTCCTATGCCCCTAAATCAAGATAAGTGAATTTCTCCCAGACTCCCACCTACTTCCTCGCTATTGTACATAAGCAACAACAGTAATAACCCAGCACAAATCTCTTCGGTCAGCTCCTAATATGACAAAAGAAGCATACCAAGTCTCCCAAACTAATGTTCCATTGTCACCAGATGATAGAACAGATGCGTGCATTTCGACCTTCACATCATTAGGTCTCACCCACCAAAGCCTACGAAATAGGTAGTTAAGAAAGGAATAGAAACAATTGGGAGGAGCCTCTATGATGGCTATCAAATTTGACAAGAAATTCGATAAGAAAGAAACATCATGCTCAACAGACAACCTCAGCCTTGTATGCACCAAGCAAGACCTAGGAAGAGATTTCGAAGCGATGGGTGGGCAATAGGCCAATCCCACAAACAGGGAGGCTTTAACAAAAGAGTCGGGATAGAAACCATTAAGTTACCTAAATTCTGCAATCTAGAAAAGAGCTAGATGGATAAGATATAATGATGCCTGAAAGGACCACATTTCACTTCGCCAGGTCTCTTATGGACCTTGTGCAGCAGGGAAGCAAGATGATTTTATCTACAAGATACAATATTTTTAACTTACCAAACTAACAGGCTTAGGATACAAGTTACCAAATATAAGTAAAAACAAAAATGCGTACATATGCATATAAACTCACAACAGAAGCACCATTTGCAGAAGAAACACAAAAAGTACGGGGACCGGTATTTAAATATCGGCCACACAACATACAATACTATAACTTCTCCCTGTGACTAATCGAAAATTTAAGCTCAAAGAAAGAAACGAAGATAAACATCTGTTGTAAGTCAATTTCCAAAAACGATATCGTTAAGATAGCTTGGTTCCTCCCCCTTTGCTTGGTTGGACATCCGGCACCCCATTGGTCCCCTGTTTAAGAAGTACGGGGACAGGATTTGTACTAATTTTGGTCAGTCTCTCAATGCCAAAGTCTCTTCTTTAATTCACAATGGCTGCTGGAAATGGCCCAGGGAGAGATGTAGAGTAATTCAGGATATTAAAGCTTCAACCCCAAATGGTTTCCTTCCTGATGTAAATGCAGAGGACTCAGTGGTGTAGGTTCCTTCCAAACATGGTACTTTCAGTATCAAATCTGCTTGGTCTTCTATTAGGGTGGTCTACCCTAGGCAGGAATGGAGTGATGTGGTGTGGTGTGGTGTGGTTCAAGAAGCATACGCCCAAGTGGGCTTTTATCCTTTGGCTAGCTATGCTTCCTTATTGCTTCGTAGACTGAGTACTAAAGATAGGTTTGATGCTAATTGTGTCTTATGTACTCTTGGTAGTTTAGAAAGTGTGTCCTCAAACTCTCCCTCTCTGCTACTGTCTACAATATCTGGTGTGAGCGTTATGTCAAAAAATTTCAACTGAGATCTATAGATTCTTGCTCCCACTCTGCCAAAATTTACAACTCTGTTCGGGAAGCTTTGTTGTCTTGGCAAAATGTGACGAACAATTAAGGTAATAAAGAGATATGCCAACGTTGGAATATTCATTATGGGATCCTTGAATCCCCTCATTTGTAATTGTTGTACATAGATAGGACTTTTACAGTCAGTTTTGGTACTGTTTTTGGTTTTGCATGACCTCGTAGTGTAGGATTTCCTTTGTGAATGAGTTTTGTATTCTTTGTTTGGGCGTTCAATGAAAAGTACAGTTACCGGAAGAAGAAAAAAAAAATAAAGATAGCACGGTTAGCATAATAGCATCCCAACCAATCACATAAGCCAGGTATCTTTTCAACACAAATGCAAACAATTATTAGTTCAACAATCACGTTTTGATTAGCAACTGCGAAAGGTAATTAGGATCCCTTGAAAGTCTGTAAACAACTTGCTAATAAATGCGAAATATTTTGACATCAGTACCCCTTATCCACAATCCACCATTACTCACTCAGCTCCCCACCCTAAAGAAGAATCTATTCTAATATATAAAGGGGGAGGCCAAGTTTGGTCTCACCCTTTCTTGAAGTTGTATGGACTTTTCATTTTCCAGATCAATAGCACAGAAACGTTAAATCCAAAAAATTGGTTGAAATAAGAAATTAAATCCATAATATATATGTTCGGAGCGATCGGTTAGACTAGTTTTCTCGTAGGAACTAGAGAAGTGCAACAAGAGAGGTTCGCTGAATAATCGTGCAATCCATGATAAGGTTGGTTAGTGTTTAAACTGAAATGAAGAGAACAAGTAATAAAAAAGAAGTCGGTTAGATGTGAGTTTTTCTCGTAGGAACTAGAGCAGTGCAGCAAGAGAGGTTCGCTGAATAATCGTGCGATCCATGATAAGGTTGGTTAGTGTTTAAACTGAAATGAAGAGAACAAGTAATAAAAAAGAAGTCGGTCCGTCTAAGTCAGTTTGTAAGTTATGGCATATTTTGAGAAATCCCCACATCTAACCAACTTAGACGGGCTTGCTCAAAATATCCCAGAACTTACAAACCGAAATAGATGGGCTTAGATGTGTATTTTCAAAACCCAAAGCTAACCAACTTATTTTTGTTACTTCTTCGCTTCATTTCAATTCAAACCCTTCTCCTTTGAACCAACCGTACCATGGATCGCGCGACTATTCAGCGAAGCTCTCTTGCTGAAGTGCTCCAGTTTCTACGGGAAAACAAGTATAACTGATTGCTGTGAACGTATGTATTCTAGATTTAATTTCTTATTTCAACAATTTTCTAGATTCAACGTTTTTTCCATTGTTAGGTTTCAACTTTTTCCGTAATTTTTCTTTAATTGTTCTCTTCCTTTCTCTTTTCTTACCCAATTTCCAAACAGAGCCTTAAGTAATGTTTGGTAATGTTTTGTTTTGGTGATTTGTTCAAAACTTGAAAATTAAAATTCCTTGAGAGTGGGTTACAAAGATATAGGTTCAACTCAATTGCTAAAACTGTGCTCCAAAGCCATGGCCTTCTTCCCTTCTTAATTTTGCTAAAAACACCTTTTTCTTTTCCAGATAGTAGAACGATTTTCGACAAACATTTTATCAACCTGATCAAGGTCATACATTTGATATTCTTATTATTACTAAAGGTTGGGCACATGCGATGCACGTGCAAAATTTTGATGATATTTCTCTTAAATCTTAATACGGGAAAAAAGTAAAATATAGAAAAGGCAAAATCTAAATTCCACAACGACAGTAGGGAAACACGGACACCATCAAAATTTGACTTGCTGCGTGTGCCCGACCTCTAGTATTTTTTATGTTTCCTGTTATCTTGCAACAATCAACAATATCTCGAGGATGATGGACAAGTGTTTGTTGAAGTGGGCTCAACTTTGAGGTTATACTCTTTCCACAAGATATGGAATTTCTTTCCCATTAAGTAAAATGCTTGCTATGTTGTTTAATGACCAGGACTTGAGAAATAAATGCATTAGGATTGACACTAGGAGCAGGCCGATAAGTCTCAAAGGCCAACAAAGAAGTTTAGCACTGTATTGAAAACCAAAAAATTAGCTTCTAGTAACCAGCATGTGTACATCTTCAAGCATTAAATGAAGATTAGTGTCCGATTCATGTAAAACTAACTGCATCCGCAAAATGATTTACTTATGTCAGTGGGTGGAATAAATTCTCAAGATTCTCACTATTGATAATTTGATCCGAAGGCGGAGAATAATTGTTAATTGGTGTTGTACGTGCGAAGGGAATGCGGAGACGGTTGACCATCTCCTCATTCATTGCCCGGTGGCTTGGAAACTTTGCATTATGGTGATCTCTTGGTTCGGTATGCGGTGAAACATATCGAGTATTGCGATGGAACTCTTAATTGCTTGTAAAGTTGGTAAGAGGCAGAAATGAGTTTGATTTTTTATCCCTCTTTGTTTTATGTGGATCATTTGGCGAGAAAGAAATTCGAGATGCTTTGAAGGGGTCGAAAAGCTATTGATTAGAATAAAAATAAAAAATAAAATTGGTGAATAGTTTGTATAGTTGGGACAAGAAAGAATGTGATCCTTCTCTTGACCAATTCTTAGATTGGTTTGAGCTTTTCTTTTCTCTTGGAAGTGTATAGGGCCTTTTTGTCTCGTGGCCTTTTTGTATACAGGTGGCATTCCCTTAATGCATTCTCTTTAATATAATTATATACTTATGAAAAAAAAAATCTCAACTTCAAACATGAAAATATGATGTCATATACAATTATCTGCATACATGATACAAAACATAGTCACTCCGCTTGGTTCAACTTTTTGAGAGTAACTTTTTACTCTCGCCACAATTTTCAATAAATCTCTCTCTATCTCTATCTTTATCTCTCTCCACTCATTATCCCTCATTACTCACAAAATAACTCTCTAAATTGTAAACCAAACAAAGTGAGTGTTCGGTTGACCCAATAACAAGCTACAAGGCCTTAATGGTCACATGCAAACTCCAAGTAGAAAATTGATGAAATTAACAAACCAAATCGAGCCTTGAGACCCATTTACTCCCTCCGTCTCATAAATTTTTCGTCCATCTTTCCATATTGGGATGTCCCAAAATACATGTCCACTTTGAAAGTCAAAGCGAAAATCTTTGTATTTCCCAAAAATATCCTTTATAAGAGGGTATGAAGTATGAACATTTTGAAAGGTTCGGATAGAGGGGCAATTTTTGTAACAAGTACCTTTTGCCTCAACTTAAAGTGCATTAAACGTATGTCTACTTAGAAAGTTGGAATTTTACAAAGGGAATAAAATTATGGGACGAAGGGACTAATTGAGTCGGCTCCATGAAGCCATTCTCCGATTGATCACAGTCAAGAGCATCATGCTCCCTGATGTCCAAAATATTTAGATCCTTTCAAACAACCACCTCTAAAGTCAATTTTGGTACAACACTATCACTACCGTTAGTACTCTACCGTAACAATATCACTCCTCCTAACTACCGTTAGTACAACACTCTCGTTAGTAATCATCTACCAATCTACGATAGACATGTCCAAACCATATTAATGCAGTTTCTTTCATCTTATCTGCTATCAGCACTACCCCTCCCATTCCGCAAAGGTTTTTGCTTCTAATTTTATCCAGCAAAGTCTTATCATGCACACATCTCAACATTCTCATATCAGCTACACTTATCTTACTCACATGTCCTTTCTAAGTAGCCCAATACGCAATGGAATTTTCCCTTCAACTTTGCATGAATCATGTGGTCGCACAACATGCCCAAAGCGCTTCGCCAGTGATCCATCCAACTAGTACTCTATCTTTTTACATCATCTGCATTCTCTCCATCCTTGCTAGCAATTGAGCCAAAATACTTTAACAGTTAATACACTTCTTGGTAGTTTCTTGACTTTGGAGGGTCACTATGTCAACACCAACACTTTGACACATAGTTGTCAAGGTCGAAAGGCGCACTACGGCGCAAAGTTCTGTTGGGCCTGAGGCGAGGCGCGCGCCTTTTTGAAGAGAGGCGCACCTATGCGAAAAAATAATTATTTCTAAAAATAATTGTGTTATGTGCGCTTCTTTGAAAAAAGGCTTGCTTTTTGTGTGTATTTTTTAAAAAAGCGCACTTTTTTTAAAGAAGGCGCACTTTTTTTATCAATTTGAAAGAAGAGCGTTTTTGTGCGTCTGGTCGCTTTTCTCACCTTGTCGCTTTTTTACGCTTTTTGCTCACCTTTTCAATTTGCCTCACCTGGGTCAACAAGGCGCTGGGGTGCGCCTTGCCTCACCTTGGGCCTAGGCGCGCCGCGCCTTTGACAACTATTTTGACTACCACTAAACTTACACTCCGTTTTACTCCTCTGAACCAATCGAAGCCAACGAATCACTGAAACAAATCTAATGACTAAAACTCATAGTAGGTACAAGTAATACACAAACTTTAGATTTCAAGTAGAATCTAACATCTTTAATCAACATTAGGAGCACGGCCGCCATACTAATAAAGTGATGACGTATTGCAGAACGTCAACAACACCATACAGATAAGTAATTACGTATAAGCACCAAACAATGTACATGAATGAACCAAATGCAATACTAACCTCTTTCCTATGGTCCCTAGTGACTAGCTTTTCTTCTTCAAAAAATCGCAGTGTCCGGCGAAGTTGCTTTGAGTGTAGCTTCAAGTCCTTTGCTAAATCTTCCTCTCTTACCCACTGACGTCTGGATGCAAATATATAATCACATTGTCAAGAAACAACCAAAAAATGACATTGTGTAACTTGTGTTTCATCCCTAACCTTAGAACATATGCACATATTTAATAAAGAAAGATATATGGCTTGGGTTGCGTTGAAGAACACGATAGAACACTTCATAGCCTGTCCCTGAACTATAGATCCTCATATCTTCAAAAGGAAGGTTTTGTAACAAAAAGGTACTCAAAACTCAAAAGGACCTTAGTTAGCATTTTTAGTCCGTTAGCTATGTATACTGTTTGAGGCACCAGTTAACACCAAGGAGGGGCATGGAACTGCAAAATACTGATCCCATATTGGTCCTATGCAAGATGCACATCACATGTTAACACCAAACTCAGGTTAGAGAAACCAATTGAAATACAAGTTACACAAAGAAATTCTACAATTCTGAACTCACTCAACCTAACAATCTCGTACCCAAATCTTCAACACCAACACAAACAAACACCAAGAAATCTTTCGTTTCGTGTTTAGCAGCCTACTTCTACAGAATTTACCGGATCCTACTACTACTGCACAACAAAGTGATGGTTAAGGTTGCGATATACTCCCTCCATCCCATTTTGATAGTCCCATATTCCATTTTGGGACGTCTAAAATACATGTCCACTTCCCAAAATCAATCATAGAATCTTGGTGAAATTCCATTCTGACCCCTGTGCTTAAATGGGAGTAGTACTATTTACATCAATCAAATTTGAAATGTCAACTCTATTGGATTTCACAGAAGTACATTAGTGAAATACTTTTTGGAGCAAATAAGGCTGCGTTTATTTGTCCAGAACTTATTTCGGTATTTTTTACTTTTAATAACTTTTTGTTTAGCTTTTCGTCGTAATTTTGGGGTTAATCGTTCATTTCGACGAGACGAAGCGGAAAAGTATAAAATATGAACCGATATTGGAAAAGTTCATATAAGACAACATTTTAGACAAAAAGACAGTTGTTTGATACTTTTTTCGTCTTTAGTGAAACCTTTTTTTGCTTTTGGTCATAAGTTTTTACTTTTCGGACTCCTCTCGTCAAGACGGATGATTAATCCAAAAAATATAATGCAAATCAAACAACAATTCAAAAAAGACGAACAAAACACAAAAACCTAAGAAAAAAATTAAGTTTACAAGAATCCAGCCTAAGTGAAGGGTACAATTATTGTGCTCCCTTAAAAAGTTGGAATACCAAGTGGGACTATCAAAATGGGATGGAGGGAGTATCGAAGATCGCATTTCAATGCATATTTTACTCCTTTCAAAGCACATTCAGATTAATCTCACAAGTTCCATTAAATTTTATGCACTCTTTACTCATCATCGAAGCTAACAAATACCCATTACGCGGTAGTTAGCATAACACTTTAGTATCAAAAAGAAGATTACATAAAGTGCTAAAGCTCCACAATAACCCCAGGGGTTGGCCTGGTGGTCTCAGCATTGGACTTAGGGGTTTGCTCCCTCCTAAGGTCGTTCAATTCCTCTTGCCACCAACTCTTAGGGCCACATCACTTCACGCGCAAGCTTGCCCGGACGCCCCGCATTACACACAGAAAAAAGAACAAATTGTAGGAGAAGAGAAAAACCTGGTGAGAGCATCAAGTATAACCACAGCAATCCCTCGATTGTCACTCCTCCCAGTTTTGGGCTGATTCTCTCCTTTCGTCGAGATGTCATCGTAAAACGCCCTAGCCGCTAGCTTCACCAACCTACACACAAAACCCCAATTCCAACAACCCAACAAAATTTACGAAACAAAAACGCCAACAACAGTTTGAATCAAATCAGTCGTAAGTTTGAAACGTAATGAGAATGGTTTCCCTATTTGTGTGTACGCACCGGTTGAATGGTTCGACGCTCATGCCGTTTGAATTCATCTGTGAATCCTCCGGATCAGAGCGGTGGTGAATTTCGAAATATAAGGTGGAACTGTGAGTGATTGGTCTAAGGATTTATCGATTTTTCTGAAGAGGTGTGTGGGGTTATCGATTTGAGTTGAACATTATGTTTTTGTAGCACTGTATGTAACTAAGAGAGAGAGAGAGAGAGAGAGAGAGAGAGAAGGATTTGTCGCAACTTTGTCCCGGAACTAGGACCCCCTCGAAGACCTGTAAATAGGTCCAACTATGATGCGTTCTGGGGCATGATGCCATTGCCCCAAACGATTGTGGCCATTGGATATCACTAATGAATCTGAGCCATTGATTTAGTAAGGTTATAGCCGGTAACAAACAAAAATAAAACAGCCCCGCTGCTACGGGGACCACGCAAATGATCTTAATCATTCATTAAATATAAAACACTTTTTCAAAAGCTTGCACAAATAATCATCTCAATCCAATATCTATAGGTAGTCGACATAATCATCTAACTTTTCATTATCCTGAAATCCAAATGAAAAGTTAAATGATTAAATCGAGCAGCTATAGGAATCGTATTGAGCTGATTTTTCGCGAGAACCTTTGAAAAAATATTTTACATTTAATGAACGGTTCGGATCATTTGTATGTAGCCCGTAGTGAGCTCCACAACAAATCTATAAACAAAATTGATGTATTTTTGCTATGTGTGTAGCATTACTGGCGTGGCAGGCCCACTTTTGTATCCAACATGAATAATTCAAACGGTCTATTAATTTTAAAATAATTTTTTCAGTAATTCTGGAAAAAAAAATCGGCTCAATTAAATATGTATAAATGGTTAATCTAATCTTTCAATTTTTCACTAAGAGTTTAAAATTCTGTTTTCTGAATTGAAACTTAGAAATTAGATCAAATACTTACACTTATCTAATTGAACTAATTTTTTGCAGAGCTACTCTAAAGTTATTTTAAATAAAGGAACAGTTCAGATTATCTATGTGGAAACGAAAAGTGTCCCACACACTGTCGGTACCCCATTAGTACTCTCTTGTCGGTAAGTGGTAACTCTAGTATTTTGGGTACCAAATTTCAGTACTTCTCGTGCACCACCACGTGACAGTGGCCCAAACTATTCCCTACCACACATATACTTTGTGGTGAAAAAAGAGTTTGGGGCAGCACGTGACCGTAACCCAGGGCAATGAATATTTTTTCCTCAAAACCATTCCCTTTCTCTCCGTTTCGCTGAACGCCGTCGATTATGGATCGCCGGCATCCACAATATCTGGCACGGAGGGAGCAGGCACAAGTGCACAACAGCCGTCTTGATACGTTGAAGGCCTCCACTGCAGCCACTGCCCAGAACATGATGAAAGTTTAATATAAGAGAGTTCACCTGGTGGTTGATGGATGTGCTCCCCACTTGTGTGTTCAAGGTTCGACTTCTATGGCCAGACCGAACGTTGATGGATGTGCTCCCCACTTGTGTGTTCAAGGTTCGACTTCTATGGCCAGACCGAACGTAATTTCTTGTGTTCAAGGTTCGACTCCTAAGGCCAGACCGAACGTAATTTCTTGTGTATTTCCTGGTTCCAGCGTTAATTTTCACATGTATCCAATCCTTTCTTCAGGATCAACAAACTTTTTCCTTGACCAAAAAAAAAAAAAACAAACATCTTCAAACTTCCACTGCAAGCGATACATCTCACTTACCAGCCTGGAGGCTAATTTGATTTGTTATTACACATAAAGGATTTCTCAACATCAGTCTATTCCATTTTGCTTTATATTCACACTGACACATTACCGCATAAGATATAAACATTCGATGGTATTGTAGCTTCTTCCACTTTCTTTAGCCAGCAGCTTCTTCCACTTTCTTTAGCCAGCAGCTTCTTCAGCAAAAATATTGAAACCCAAAATAAAACTCAACAATCTTTTATCCTTCTCCTTTAGGCATTTGATGATCTCGAGTCTCTAAAGTTAATGGAGCCTAAAAATAAATTACGTCAATCGTCTTTAGAGTTCAAGACCGAAAACACCGAAGAAACCTGGTCCAAAATCCAACCACCTCCTTTCCTTCTGTAGATTCTTCTTCCGGTACCTTAAAATCCGCCACCTCGCTAAGCTCTTCGAACGAATCCACAAGATTCTGAAGCCTTGCGACAAACTCAATCAAAAGCGAAGTAAACGTTGCCAATGACAAGGAACTAGCACTTTCAAAAGTCTTCGCTTCCTGCTCATTGAACACGGTATCAGCTGTAAATGAGATGGACGATGGCCACGCTGTCTCCCTCTTGAACGAGGTCTCAGAGGCGGCCCACTCTGACAGTGAAGGATTTATGAGTCCTGTGCTTGGAGACGACTGGATATTTAGTCCCATTTCACTCTGTGATTTGTACACCAATTGTTTGTTTTCGTCGTTCATGTTGAGATCAATGAAGGTTTGGGGATCCTTGTATTTTTTGGGGAGTGTTGCGGATTCCCATTTCTCCGCATTGACTAGGAGATAGGATTTTTGGTCTATTTTCATTTGCAGCTCTTCTGCTGCCTCATGTACTTCTACTAGGAGTAAGTCTCCTGGGCTTAGTTTCTCCATCTTTTCTACCTTGTTTCCAAGCTCTCTTAGCACTTTTGCTCCTTCAGTGCCTACCCTTTGAAGCTCACTCCCAAAAGCCTGCCGCTTTTCCGGTGGTGCCTACATAAGCATATTGCCAAACTTAGAAAATCTTAAGACTGCTGCTATGAACAGGAGAACAAACAAACTTGATGCGTTTGATAGAGAAGGGAGGAAATCTGCACAAACAGGTAATATGGCCACAACAGTAGAAAGGATTTTACAAGGAAGGTTTATTGTCTACTTCCAATAGAATGAGTCAAAGTCAGAAGAATCCACCTCCATGACAATTTCAAACACTGTAAATCAAGTCCTTATTTAATTAACAAATCAATTGTGCGCTATTTCCCAGAAAGCTAGAAGCAAACCCATAAATCTTTGTTCCAAAGGCTATAAAAAGGCTCTATTGAAGCCCATCTTCTCATTCAGGCATCAACCTACAAGCAGGCAAACGCAAAGACTTGCCTCGTTGGGCTCGAAAAATGTTTTTCTACACCCTGTTAGCTTTTATTGTTGCTACCACAAGCACTACAATACTCGATATGCGCATATATGGTTATATAAATATTGTAAATTCCTCTACAGTGTTGCGAGCACTGAATTCGGTGGTTTGTTCTATAGTTAATTTTGTATCTTGTTATGAACACCCTATAGAACAGAAAAGCAGAAGTAAGTACCTGTATTTCAGAAAGTATACATCCGTGCATTGCCATCACCATGAATGCACAATGCCTCAATGCACCGCTCACTTTGACATAGTTTCTCCACGGATAACTAAACGTTCTGTAGGGGCCATGAGGGGGTTCCCATATCGCAAATTCCAGCTGCACAAACAGGAAAATTTAGTGAAACAAACAGCTTCACCCTTACTAACACATTGAACTTGAGGAATAATTCAAGGTCCTGAAGCATACAAGGGATTCCTCTTTGCTTGAAGATTGCACAGCTGATCTGTAGCCACTGTACACCGGGTCATCTGAAGCCTGGTAAGTGAGGATTTTTGAAGGGATCCGCTCATATTCTACACATTGCAGATATCCATTCACACAACCTACACAAAATATCCATGTGATTTGTGAAGCGCTCAAGAAAAATAAGAATTTACACATTGTCCTATAATGACCTCCACCTAAGACGCGCAGATCACTTGGACAGGAGAAGGGAAATGGGATATATAATCAGCGGAAGTTGCACCAACGGTTGGGTCTGGTTATGGGTACCATCCATGCTTTCCAATATGAGTAGCAGACAATGAGACGATTCAGATTTTGAACCGCTTGAAAGCTCTCCGCTTACTTCAAGTGATTCTCTAAGCTGACTGCCCTCAGAGCAGATTCCAGTTATTGAATCAGCGAATACTTTACAAGGAATGCCACATCCAGATCTAGTGCTGACCTAGGAACCTTTTTTGCTCCAAGACTCAAATCACACTTGTGGCGTGGATTGTTCAGCTAGTGGGAAGGTTTTTCTGCCGAGTGTTACCTGCTAGCGGAGAAAGAGAAGCGCTATTTTATCGGTCACTAAAGATAACGAGACTAGAAGAGCACTCCTACCAAGACTCTACAAGCAAATGATCCGTCCCTCGTTCCAGAGGCCAGGGAATCATCAAAGCCTGGGCAATGACGATGACGCTTTGATCCTAAGGGAAGGTTTCTATGCGTGTTGTTTTGTTTCACTTTTTCATGTCTCAAAAACTAAACCAATGAAAGGTAAAACGCACTCATTCTTCATTGATCATGCACACTTTTGCGCAAGAACAACTATCAGATGACCAAATAAAATAAAATTGTTGCTTCCTGAAAAGTGGGCTTGTTTCTAGAAATTCTATCCAAAACTGTTTCTAAACAGTTCGGTGGACAAGTTTAGATGTGTTTCCAGAAAACCAATAAAAATAGCACAAAGGATTCACTTAGCAAAGTAAAGCTTAATCTAACCTTCCAAAGAAACCGCAACACCTTTGAAATTTTTCACCACGGATTTGTGCAGATCCTCACCAGCCCAAATTGGGTAAAAACAAGTATTGATAACCAAGGCAATGGCAGCACCAACGGCAATAAGCAGCAACCGATAAAAGGCCGTCTGGAAAGGCGCTGTAGATGAACTCGTGGACACCATTACAATGCAGTACGTCAACAAGAACACACGAAACCCATACTCGTATGGTTTCATTGATGGATGCAGTTTGGCATAACTAGCAGAAAAGCCTAAAAGTAAACAAACAGAACATGCGGGAGATTAAAAATCATATCATGCTATATATAAGAAAAACAAAAAATGAAGGGACTATATGCAGTATAGGATTGTTGGGTCAAAAAAACATTTTCATTCAATACTAAAAGTACAAGGAAATCTAAAAGCAATTACTATTTTTGAGGTTTTTTCCAGATAACCACAACATTGTAAACTTAATAGAAAGGGACTAATTTTATCAAAAGGAACAAAACAAAAACAATGAAGGGAAAAAAAAGCGTATGTGAATTTGTGAGAAGCGCGACAAGCCATTATGCTAGATTCATATTCCCATCCATATTCCATAGGACAAATATAGTTCCAATATGGTCTCATAGAATAGCACTATAGCTGATGGAACAATCGGTGGTAGACCGGGTGCCAAGTCTTTCCAATTGTGTAGAAAATCGAAGCACTGCTATTCCACAAAATAACAAGAGACTTAAGGAGATCAAAGCAGGCGAGAACGAATTACGATGTTGTATGTTTTTTCAAATGGCAAAGGCACTGTATTTATGGATTGTAAGGTTTCTTCTCAGAACAGAGTCAAAAGACCATGTTCCACTCAAACCATGGGCATGAATTTTTGTTTTAAGTCTAAGAGTTGCACTAATCATACAAAACGAAATGAACAAGTAGTAAAATGGAATGGTTCCCACACGGGCCACACCAAATATTTTTAGGAGGCAGAATCCCACTCCAAATATAAAAACGATTGATGCATAGGTTCCAATTTCCACGTTACATAATCCTCCGGTAGGACTCTGCTCCCACTCTTAATCAACCCTCAAAGTTCGCGCTCCCAATTCCCATTCTCTCCAATCTTAATGAGAGCAATTTTCAATTCAGAAACCACGTCTTATTTTATATGAATTACTTCTTAGGAGATCAACCAAGAATTCAGCTTAATCGGATATGGGTACTTACTTGATCGAAAAATCTAATTGTTGGGTTTAGAACCAGACAGAGCAAAGTTCGATTAAATAAGTGGTTCTGGTTATCAAATCAAAACCCGCAACATAGCTCACCGAATGTGGGTAAAGTTACCCACACTCAATGCAAGGTGAACAAAATTGCTCTCAATTCTAATACTTCGGGATTTTTTTGGGAGGCGCTTTTACGCTATCACTAAGGCACACATAGCGTCACATATCTCAGCTTCCAAGAGATACAACAAACAAACTACCAAAATTCGAACCTGCAACAAAAATACTGATGACAATGTAAACTTCTGTCATTCCAGACATAATAAACAGCTCTGCAAGCCCCATAGCAAGCCCTCCAGCAGATAACGTTCCCAACGCCCGATTAAACCCTTTGTTCAGCGTAGCACCTAAAAAAACAGCAAACTGACGGTTAACGCTAATGATTTCCTGATAGCGATCATCTCCGGTGACCACATTGTACTACGTAATAAACAGTAAACTGACAGTTAACGCTAATGATTTCGTGATCATCTCTGATGACCACATCGTACTACGTAATTGTCACCACTGTATTGATAGAGTACATGTACTCTACCAACACACATCACATGGTACCCAAAATGTGGTCACAAAATATAGTCACCATAGCATTGCTCGACAACTAATCTAAAAAAACCGAATAAAAAACAATAATGCGAAGGACACAACATCAACCACACACGTCTACGTAGCACTGCATGATTGGTGATGAGAGAATAACCACTTTGAAATTACTTTACAACCACCTATTGTGCAGTGCCACATAGGCGGGTGTGAATGGTGTTGTGGTAGGGCGTTGTATCCCTAGAAAATACCAAAAAAGAAAAAAAAATTCAGTTCCGATTGATTTCAAAACTAGTACCAACCAACGCTGTACTCAAAAACCACAACCACGGTCAGGATCGCCCAAACCGAGTACTGGCTGGCGCTCTTGAGCGGTTCTTTGAAGAAGATAAGCACGGAGACCAGCGCCAGCGCCAATCCCATTTTGGTAGCGAAGAAAACCTTTTGTGGGTCGGATCGACCCATTTCGTAGTACTGGATGCAGGCATCCTTCAACCCGTTCCAGAAACGGGCAAACCCGTCGGTTACCGAGTGGAAGCACCCGCATTTTCCTCTCTCAACGTCGTCGCCATCGGAGCCGCCGAAGCCCAGTTCAGAGTAGCCTTTTCTGTAGAGGAGTCTTTCTTTGCTTCTCTCCGCGAAGCTGTGCCTGAAGGAGCCGATTTTCGCTGCCATTGGTTGGTCGCTAGTCGAGGGGCTCGTAAGCTGACTCGGGTTATCACGAAATTGGGGAATTATGGAGAGTGAAATGGTATACGACGGGATGATGTGGGGTTGCGAATTGGGTTGGAGTTGTTTTGTTTAAGGATGTGCAGAATGGGAGTGTATTGGTAACCTTAGATTTGGAGGAACAGATAAGATTGTTGTTTTGGAGTACCATAAAGAGGCAGACGGAAGTACAGTCACTGGTGATGTGCAGTTAGGGATAGGATGTGGAGAGAGAGAGAGAGCGTGGGGGTTGGGGAGGGGAGGGGAGGGGGTTGAAAGGCAGGTGGGGAGTGGAGGAGGAATATGTGAGCAGGGGATTTCAGTCTCAGGGCGTTTCGGATTCTAAAAAAAGTATTTTTTTAAAAAAATAATAATTTTAAGTTTAAAAATTATATATTTATGCAAATAATTTTTCTACCAATATGAATTTCGTTTGATAGATCTCATTGAAATCATTTATACGGTACCAAAAAAATCAAAAAAATAATTTTCATTTTTATTATATTTAAGTTTAAAAATTAAAAAAAAGAAAGCAAAAAAGTACTCCTCCCCTGGAGGAAGTAGTATTTTCTACAAAAGTATGTGTAATTTTTAAATTTAAAAATAATGTACATATCAAAATAATTTTTTTGTGTAATAGTATAAATTGGTTTAATAGATTTTGATGAGATTTTTTGAACGGTGCCAAAAAATATTATTTTAATAAATATATTATTTTTAAGTTTAAAAATTACACATAATTTCGTAGATGACCAATTTATTGGACGGGGTAGAAGACTAGACAAGGACACCTATGAGGAAAATTAAAAAAATAAAATCAAGCTTTGTTTTCATGGAGATTTTTTAAGTAATGAGTAAAAAGATCTAGATAGAAAATTGAGAATAATAATTGTTTAGAAAATTTATTAGTGACTATGCGCAAAGAAATATGTTGAGTTTAGAGATTCAAAACGAACAATTATCGGAACCATGAGTTCTCAATCAGTTGGGGGGGGGTTGTTCCACAAAAATTCCCAGTATTAGCTTGATGTCTTTTCAATTGTTGTATTTTGTATTTGTCAAATTTGTGTAAAAAAGTTTTTTTTTTTTTGAAAAGCGTTAAAAGGTTTAGATTAATTATTTATTAAATTTAAAATAAAAATAGGTAGTTGATTTTTGCACTTCTCAAATTACTAACCACACTCCAAAAGGCGAGTACGAAAATCAATCCTACACTGATTTGCTCCCAAAAAAATAATAAATTTTTTGAAGAAAACTAATAACATTATTGCTGTTTTTTCATAATTTTATGTTCGTCTTACTTGAGTTTTTTTCAACTTCGGTTCATATAATTGTACTTTTACAATTCTTCTTATCGACACGAATGATCAATTTCAAGAAAATTGACAAAAGCTAAACAAAACTTCACTAAGCTACGATAATAAGTAAAAAATCCTTGTATCTAGGGAAAATTAAGTTAGGCTATACTCGGCCGTAGTATTATTCTCCAATCCACCATCTAGATTTAGACACTTCCCGTTTGTTAAACCTCTTAAGCCTTGGAATTTGTAGTATTGGACTACCAATTCTAAGAGTCCCTAACCCCTTGTTTTGTAACTCAAAACAAGTTTGGACTACGAATCCAATGGACTACCGTTCTGGTCAAAATGGTATTCATGATCCTATCACATGGGACTGAATTACGTTGACCAAATCGCCCTCAATTATTTGATATATTTACACAATTGTCCGTCGATATCTTGTCACCGCCTACATTTTTTTAACTGAACCTTGATTAAAACATGGTTTCAAGCTCTTTGATGAGTGTACTGGGCCTACTGGCAAGTAAAGAAAGTGATAGAGAAAGGGAGGTCAATTTCAACAAAGAACAATCCGGAGGAGCAAACTCTAATTGAGAGAGCATCTCACTTGAGCGCATTATGTACACATGTGACATCTTTGATTTTTTTTTTTTTTTTTTTTGGCTAACCAACAACAACAAAACAACCAAGGACAAAATTGACAATTTGATTTTTGAATCTCATCCTAATAGTACAAACTAACATGAGGTTGGGAGCCGGACTCATTATCCAATCCCGAGGGCAAATACTATCGAAAACAAATGGAGAATCGAAATTAGAGGGGTATTGATAATCCCTTGGTATTGCGAATCGTATCATAATCTCATCACCTCACCAATCGCATGTTGCTAGGAGATTCATCAACTAGTCGCATCTGATGGTGAATAAGGGGAAAAAAATGTTCAATACTTGAGGGTATTGGGATCGTGCTACACACCATCGTGGAGTCCTAGACTAAACCTTTTGAAGATGGAGAGGTTTAGAGCGCCACATGATAGTGTGCCCAAATGCAGTAAACAATGGGCAGTGTGCGGACGCATGATTTTTTATTTTATTTTATTTGGGGGAGGAGGGGAGGGAGACCAAATCACATGTATACATAAACTAAACAAAATATTATCTTCATATAACAATAACACAATTATGAGAGAATCTTTTTTCACAATTTTTACAAACCTAAAATGTAGTAGATATATTGCAATAATTGAGAAGTTCGCGGAGACCCGAACCCCGCTTGCACCCCTCTGTCTGCCCCTGACAAGGGTTCCATCTTTTTGGCAAGAGTCACTTTGAGAGACTTCGGAGTCATTTGGCAAAATAAGACAAATGGCTTCTCTCTCTTTTTTGTCCTTATTCAAAATTTTTTTTCTTCATATTTGTTAGTTTTTTGTTGATTTTTTTGAGGATTATCTTTATGATGAGACGAATCTAAAAAGTAAAAAATTACAATTAAAATCCATTTTTTAAATAAAGACAAAAATAAGCCAAAAAGCCAATTTTTTTGTCGTAATTTTTTACTTTTTAGATTTCCCTCATCATGAAGAAGCAATAATCCTCAAAAAAATCGACAAAAAACTAACAAATGCGGATATTTTTGAATAAAGACAAAAAATAAGCCATTTAACTTATTTTGCCAAACAACCCCCTTCATCACCCTTTCAAAAGTAGTTCTATACTCAACGCTATTATTAGGTACTAGTGTTTATCCGTGCCTACGGCATTACGCACCCCGGTTGAAATTATCCATGCCTACGGCACTACCCACCCGATTGGAATTACCTTTTGAATTTTCGTAGTAGCTCAAACACTAAATCGATTTACGAAAGAAATTACTTGAGAGAGATAATTTGATCAATCATAGCTAGAA
>JAOTQK010000024.1:13814473-13825596 GCA_025642025.1 Rhododendron ferrugineum | reverse complement strand
ATGATTATGCATGTGTTGTTTAGAAATCGGCAATTTTACATGAGTTAGTATTCTACTTCTATGCCTTGTTGCTATAAATTATGGGTTAGTAAGTGTGGGATTATTCTATTGAGCTTCTGTAGCTTATGGTTTTACCTTTGGTGATCCTGACATATTATATTGGTGGCGACGCTGATATAATGTGTCAGACCTTGTAGATGAACAAGGTGAACTCTATACCTTGGAGGCTTTCGGAGCCGAAGAGCAGGCAGAGCTGTTTAGGAACCCTAGTTCCCTTCCATGTTTAATAAAAGTACTCTTGTGAGAGTTATGATGTAATAATGAGCCAGACTCTATTTAGATTTTCAATAAAAATGTTTATTTAACGTTCCCAAAATTAGGGGCGTTACAAATTCTGACTAACTGATCTAGCCCAGTTGGTTCAATTACTCTTTAATTACTCCACTTGCATGATGGAACCTCAAAGAATTGAAGAACCTTTTGTCAATGAGAAACCCCACTAGTCGCCTCCCCTGTGGACCTATCACTCCAAGTACCAAGTTTCAATGGGTTTTTTTTTTAATCAACGGCAAATTTCATACATTTCAAAAGTCTGAAGACAAAGATTACATCACAATAACCAAGAGAGAACCAAAACACCAAACTCTAAGACATGAGATACTGTACAAAAGCACTTAGACTAAAAGGCTCTACAACGCGTACTGTCAAGGCAGACTAAAACGAGGTGTTGACAAAGGGTCCATCGTCGACTTGGTAGTAGAGAACCCAACAGGAACCCAGCTCAAACCACTAGGCATGAAGCACCGATGCAATCTTGAAGACCCGCCGATCTGTTCCCATAAAGGACATCGCCGGCTGGCTCTTAGTGCGAGAAATCTCTGACTGAGTCAGCTAGTTCTCGCAACAACGAGCGAAGGACGCCACTCATGTGCATACCCCCGCTAACGCGGCAAGCTCCGATCTTGGGGAAGCTAAACGCCGGCAAGGCCAAACCCGCAAGACCACGACAAGCGCGAAAACAAACTCGGTCAAGAACCCGAAACAAACAGGTAATCTCTCTCTCTAAAGGAGAGCTTCTCTCTAACTTCCTAAACCCTAGCCGCCGCTTCACTACTCTCCTCGTCCCCTCCCTCCCCCTGAAAGGGGTGGCGGGGGCGGACTTCCTCTGTCTCTCACTCTACTTCAGATCTATCCCCTAATTTCTAGGAGTTCCGATGTCAACAGAGCTAGTCGTCGCCAGACCAGTCCGCCTATGTGCTTTTTTGTCCGATTCCTCACCGTGTGCTCTTCTTTTTGATCGTCCTGCAGTTCCATTGACGTTATCAGGCCGGCCCCATTCTTGTCGTTATGGGCATCGCATAGGTTCGAGCCCTGACAGGGGTGTAGTTTCTTGGGACCAAGATAACAGTTAGTGGTACTGTATGGTGGGGTGTGGCTGCTGTGCTGATTGTGGTTCCATTCTGTCGGTGTTTACGGGCAGCTGGATTTAGGTGTGATGATTTGCTGTAGGTTTTTGTTTTGTTGATATTTTTTCGGTTCTTTCTGTTTTCTCCCCCCGTTGAGGGGGCCTAACTCCTACGTGGGTTTTTTGTTGGATGCTTGGCTAGTGTTGCGTTGATCGGAGATGTTCTCCATCTGTTTTGCACATAAGGTTGTGTGAGGTTCTGAATATTCTGCGTGGTGTTTAGGCCTCCATTGTGGTTGCTATATTCCCTCTTTTCGGATGGCTGCCCTTTCGTTGTTATTCCTTTTTTATCAATGAATATCATCCTATCGATTGACCAAAAAAAAAAAAAGGAACCCGAAACAGAAACACAACAGTAATCACACAACCACCAAACTACATAAATAATTATTATCCATCACCATCACCAATCACCCTCGAATCTAGGGAAAACCAGGCCGGGACACCAATCCGGACCGATGAAGACCTCGCCGGAGAAGAAAGGCACAAAAAATTGCCTAAAGTGCCTAGTTTCAATATGATAGGAGTAGTAAATATTTTATTCCCATTGGCTTAAAAAAGTACGATCCACCAGCCTCATAGCCTCATATACACACTCCACTATATTAGATTACACGAAATCAAATCATCAAAGAAGTCAGATGATACATATATATAAAAAATAAAAAACGATTTTCACACCATTGTTTATCCATTTGCACTCCTTTTTTGTCATTGTCCACGTGAAATTATCAAATATTTACTCTCAATATGTAAGTAAATGTAGACGTAGGAATCGGTCCCTTTTTCGGTCCAGTGGTTCTTCAAACCCCCTTGATACGAAGTTATTCACCCATCTTGATATTTTGGCCCGGGCTACTGAGTGGTATTTCTTGGTCCAGTCGACGAAAGGGTCTTCTCAACAAACTGCTTTGGTAGGTTGGGAACACCCCCAGTCGGGCAAGTTGGTGTTTAACCCGGACGGGGGCGGTGGACAGTTTGGGTAATGCGGCTGCTGGTGGATTGGTGCGTGATCATCGCGGGAACTTCATATTGGGTTTCCAAAGAAATATTGGGGTGGTTTGTTCTAGTTTTGCTGCAGAGTTGTGGGGGATTAGAGATGGGCTTCAGTTGGCTTGGGATAGCAATTGGTGGGATATATTACTATTGTGAGAGATGCGTGTATGGCAGTGAATTCCATACAAGATCAAAATCTTCCAAGTTCTCACCCGTCGACCGCTTTGATATTCGATTGCAGGTATCACATGACGTTGCTTCGGCAGTAAAGCTCAAGCATAATTTCAGAGAAGCTAATATTTGTACGGATATCTTGGCGAAGAGTGCTCTCAATCTGCGGCTTGGATTTATTTCTTTTTTGTCATTCCATCTGTTTTGTTTTTTCAATTTCAGCAAGACTTTGTAGGGATTAAATATCCTAGACTTATCCGCATTGCTTAATCTATATGCTAGTTCGTTTATGACCAAAAAGAAAAAGAAAAAGGGATAGTTTAGTAATTTCATGTGAACAATGCTAAGAAATGAGTTTATAGAGATAATAAAAGAGGAGATGTGAAAATCATTTCCAAAAAAGAACAAGTGAATACTGCACTTGCAATAGCATTGGAGATAAAAGGAGAGATCCAAGCCAAATTTGCTTGGTGACCCAATTAGTGAGAGAAAGACTTTAATGCAACGGTTATTTGTAACGCATCTCTCACATGGTGTGAGACTCACACATACATGGGGCCCACATCATGTGACGTGCAATTTCTACCATTATTAAATAAAAAAAAAGAATATTCTTGGAATTCTTTTCTTGCTGTAGACATTGTCCCATTTTCTGATTTAAACAAAAAAAAAAAAAAAAACTGTCCCAGTTCAAAAAAGAAATACTACAAAAAACAAAACAAACTGTCTTTACATTGATAGAGCTTTTGGAATCGAACCAAAAAAAGGGATTGTCAACTGCACAACCCCACCAGGCATTTACTATAATCATCTGGCATGTGTTGTAGTAATATAATTACTGCTATTGTTGTGTTTGTCTAACACAAGACTAATTCATCTCCTCAACCAGAATAGCCCAACGGTGTAATTTCTTCATCAATTGTAGAACTTAGAAATTCTAATATTTGACTCCTACGCGTTACATCCACCTGGGTGAATTCGCTGAACAATGGATTTACAGAGATGTGGATTCAATGCAACCAAGACCCAGGACGGGGTCCTCAGTGTTACGGACTTTAAAAAAAAAAAAAAAAACAGAGAGAGACCGAAATCATCTTCGGTGCTTCACTATCTCATTTATAACATCAAAATACTTTAGGATCTTCAATTTGTCGAGAGTATGCAAATGGCACAAGCCTCAAATTGGACTTATCACAAGAGAAGCAACAAACTTTTTTTTAGATCTAGAGCTACAAACTTGTATGAAAATCAGCAAAGGGCCGGTATACGAGTATTTGACACAGAGCTACACAAAATGAAACATGAATAACTTCTGTCCAACTTTGGGCAGAACTAGTATTATTGACTATTTCCTTTTGCCTCTCCAAACAAACCACCACCCTTTAGCAAGCAGTTACTACGCGTAGAATAGCAGGATGTTCGACAAGATTTGGGAAGCGACACACCTTCTTTTGCTTATCTTTTTTTACCTTTTATCTCTAGTCTTCTATAATACATGACCAAATTCATGCTCAGACCATCTCTGGCATACAAGGTGGTCTAAATAAACAATTGCAACTGAAATTCAACGAATAACACAAAAATAACCTCTCTTTTTTTTTTTCCTGATTTCTTTCCCCTTCACGGAGAAACACACCAAATCAATTACAATCTTGGTACTCTGTCCAGAAACAATGAAACTAGACAAGGTAAACAGGTTTATGGACCGGCGCGCGCTGGTCACCTGCAACATGGTTTTTAAAACCTTACTAGCTTTAGGGCCAGGACTTGGTATTGATTACAAGCCTTGACCCTGCCAGCCCCCCTCAAGGTTCAGAACATAATGCAGTTCAAAGGTTTTATACCTTTGATTTTAGGGTTTGAGCCTGAGCTTGAGGGTTGGATGGTGGTGTTTGATGGATGATGGTGTTTCTGTATGGGGAGTAGGTGTGGAGCTTGTTAATGGCTTCCTTTTGCAAGAAAGAGATGAACAAGAAGCTTTGGAGAGAGTGAGACTTGATCAACTTGAACCCTTTGGCATGGTGAGCATGGGGGGTATTTATAGGGGGTGGAGAGGAGTAACCAGCCAAGTAATGGCTGGTTTGTCTTGGAGGGAAAGGCTTAATGAGAGGGAAAGGTGATGGGATGTGTGTGAGAGGGGGTAAGGGGACATCCTCTGCCCTGAGATCGCCCCTCAGACGAATAAACAGGGTCAAGGGTGCCCAAAAAGTCCTGTGATCATGACTAGGAAGAGGTGATGGGACTGGTGTTTGACCAGCGCGCGCAGGTCCAATTGCTGCTGCCCTGGTCAATGGTCAAAGCTGACCGTTTAACCAACACGTGGCTCTTGAACCAGCGCGCGCTGGTGTTGGACCAACGCGTGCAGGTAGGCTTAGGTTTTTTGGGCTAGGTTTAAGAGGGGATCAAACGCTCAAAGCTCAAACACACTATCATTCTCGGGGTGTTCTTGATCCGTTTCATCATCGGGGAATAAAAAACCGAAAGTAAACTAATCTGGAAAGTCCAGATTGGGGTGTCTACAGTAGCCCCTCTTTGACAGAACTTGGAGCACCATTGTCTTGGTACAAGTAACGTCAAAGATTCTAGACACCCCGCAAAGGTTGCCCAGAATAGAACATACTAGCAAATTAGACATGTAAACTTAAGGAACCTAATTAATGGATTGAATCGAACGGGCGGGCCATTGCTGAGGATGAAAGTAGAATCGGACGAATGGAATCGCCGCTTGTTGATTGAAGTTGGACAGAGCGGGTTGTCGCTTGTTGATTGAGGTGGATGGACCATCATTGCGGCTGATTGAATAGATAGGGACGGGCGGACCGTCGTTGCTGGGGATCAAACCTTCTTCGGCACAAAGAACTCCAACAATCACGGGTAGGTCGCATCAGGTAGGTTAAGTTCCATCTGTTGGGAATCAGAGCCAATTTCCTTATCAAAGACCATCCGAGACAGAGCAATAAGACTACTGAAAGATGCACTAATAGTTACATTGATGTAGACCAGGATGGACGGACCGTCGCTGTAAATTGATTGGACGGGATAGGCCATCGTTGACTTGAATGGGCAGATCATTATTCAGAATGATCGGACCATTGCTGAGTTGGATGGGACAGGCCGTCGGGCGGATCACTATTCAGAATGATCGAACCGTTGTTGAGTTGGACAGGACAGGCCGTCAGGTTGATCATTATTCAGAATGAACCATTGTTGAATTTGGTGGCACAAGCCATCGCTGCTTTGAGTTTTGGGTGGCACAAGTCATCGCTGCTTTGGACGGACGGATCATTATTCAGAATGATTAAGCCGTTGTTGATTTGGACGGGCATATCATTATTCAAAATGATTGAGCCGTTGTTGAGTTGGACGGGCGGACCATCATTGATTTGGATGGGCGGATCATTATTCAAAATGATCGAGCCGTTGTTGAGTTTGACGGGCGGACCATCATTGTGGGTTTGGATGGGCAAACCATCGTTGAATTGGACAGGACCAGCTGTCGTTGCGGATTTGGACGGGACAGGCCGTCGTTGTGGATTGACTAGACGGGACAGGCCGTCGGGCGGATCATTATTTAGAATGATCGAGCTGTTTTTGAGTTGAACGGGTCGTCGCTGCGGATTTGGACAGTACAGGCCATCGGCGTGTATTTGAAGAACTGGACTGCAGCAGCTCATGTTACCCCAAGGAGTGATTACCTATGGCAATAGCAAGGATAACAGCAAAATGGACTGCAGCTGGGGGGAAATTTGGTAAAAAGCTGCTAATTGGGCCTTCCAGCCCAAAGTTAACCGCGCGCGCGGGTGAGATATAAGTGCGCGCTAGTCCGGGTCCGAGTGAGATATATAGCATACACTAATATTTCAAATAATAAGTACTAAGCCAATGAATTTAGAACGCTACCATCCAAAAGATACATAAAAACATCCACCAATACAAACAAGTTCAATTTACATTAGCTAATAACCTACACTTTTGATGACTGTGTGTGTTGTGTATATGTTGTTGACTATGTGAGTTGTGAAAATAAAGCTCATTCTAAAAACTTAAAAAAAAAAAAAATTCATATATAGGTTGACTGTATGTGAGTTGTGAAAATAAAGCTCCTCCGCTGCTGCGGCGGCAACACCCTCTTGCCGATGAACAACATCCCTCCCTCCCGCGTCCGACCACCACCACCTTCGAGTTCCGCATCGGAGGCACCGAACAGCGCCATATCGCCGAACTTCCATTTGACCTCCAAGAACTCCCCCAGCGACGACGGCCACGACTCGTCGTCGTCCCGGTGTGGGCTCCCGCGCCCGGCGTGTTTGGAGAGTCGCCACCCGAATTTTTGAAGTTGATGATCCGAGAAACTGAGGGTTTGTTCGAGAAAAAGGCTTTCGATCCAGCGAAAACGTTTGAGATTTTGGGTTCGGGAGCCATGTTACGAACGGGGAAGGTTTTGTTGAAAAAGCACCCCGCTCGCCCGGTGAAAACCGGTCTCTACTAAACACTTTAGAAGGGAGATTTTAATGTCATTTGAAAAGCTTCAAGAACACATACGGGAAAGGGAAGCAAGGCTGAATATATCACGTTAGCGTGCACGTGGTGCTTACTGTACAGAGATGATAAAGGATGATGCGGCAAGAGTATAGACAAGGAAAAATCTATTTAACGAACTGTCTGGATCACTGTCTTCTGCTACACGGCGTACCATGTAACATCGCGCGGCGTAACGGGTACAACGTGCGACATTATTTTCAAGACACCAAAGGACTTTTAACCATCAGATCACCTCAGAACAATACCATTCCTCCAAGCCACGAGTAGAAAATCACTTTTGATGCATTCATTTATTCAGAAAGATTGGGAAAGTTCATTTGTGACGATAAAACATGGCTTGTAGATGTGGTCTTGTTTTGAGGCTGCTGATGATAGATAGAAAAAGATCCAAGGAAGAACGATCGTGATCCAGACAGTTTAGATAAGAAAACAATAGTTAACTGAAATGCCACACGTGCGAGCCCACTACGCCGCGCGATGCATTGAAGCGCCGTGCGGCGTAGCTTTCCCAGCACAGGGCCTGTCTTGCTTTGTGAAAATGATTTTTTGGACCAGATCTTAACCAAAAGGGGTTAGATTTGACAACAGACGAGTCCCCTCAGGGCCAGAGCAGAGCCTAGCCCAAGGAAACTTAGTTTTTACCTTTGATTTCGAGCTTGAACGAGGATGGACGACGGTAGATGAACGTTGGTAAGGTTTGGCAGAGAAAAGAGAAGTATGGATGTGTGTGGTAGATGGGTGTATTGGGTAGTTGGGGTCTCAAAGTTAGTGTGGGACTAACTTTAATGGTGAGGAGAAAAGTGGGGCAAGAGGCCTAGAGAATGTCTCTTGAAAGCAACATTCTCAAGGCTTGAAAGTGGGGAATGAGTGTGAAAGCAAGGAGAGAGAAAGGGTGTAATGGTGATCAATGGCCCTTTTCTCTTGAGTGGAGGGGTGTATTTATAGGCAAGAGCCAAGGATTTTGAATTTCAAATGGTGGAGGCATTTTCTGGGCGGGCCAGAAGTGTATTTTCGGCTGAGCCATTTTGGAGCTGTGGCTCAAATAGGCGTGGCCGACAGCTTTCTGAGCCAGTCAGTACTTTTCATGAAATGTCGTGCGGCTAACCCTGTGATCGCGTGCGGCGTTTTAACTGTCGATATACCGTGCGATGTAGGAATGTTCCGTGCGGCGTTCCAGGTCCAGTTCAGGGCTTTTGGGCTTTGTCTGGGCTTTTGGGCTTTCTCTGGGTTTGTAGGCATTTGGTTTATTTGGGCTGGGGATTTGTTTAGGCTGAGGGAATCCTTTCATTCAAGCTCGCAAAGGTGTTGTTTCCTTTATTTCATCATCGGGGCGGACAAAGACCCTTCGAGGTTCGGATTGGGGTGTCTACACCCGGCTTAGGCTTCACCACTTCCGCAGTCGCCGCTCCGCCATCGACACCAACGCCGCCGCCTTGTGGACGGTACATACACACATGCAAAACCGACACAAATAGATATAGATCGCAGATTTTTTACCCCTGCTATAGTACCTCTCTCTCTCTCTCCACAGTGTTGGTATTGTAGGCTTCGTTGTTTTTTCCGTTGTTGGCTCTGGTGCTGGATTCCGGCGGAGTTTTCATTTTGTGGGTTTTCAATTTTCAGATTTTGGATATGTGGGTTTTCAATTTTCAGTTTTGGATTTGTGGGTTTTCAATTTGGTTTTTGGATCTGTTGTATGCAGTGTTGGGTCTTTCGATTACAAATTGATTTTGTGGATTTGTGGGTGTTTGATTTGGGTGTTTGTCTATTCGTCTACTTGGGTGAACCTCTGGAGTGGAATTGAATGAACTGCAATTTGCAGAAGAGAAGTACTTCAATTTGAACTGTGGTATGCAATTTACAGTTTGATCTGTGGTATGCAATTTGAACTGGAGTGGAATTAGGGAACGAAATCCCTCTTTGGCCTTTGCAGAGCTGTGTTTTCGTGAGGGCAAATTCATAACTTTACGCCTCTCCGTTAAGGAAGTTAGACGGAATAAGGTTTTCATTACTTAGAGGGGGTTAAGTGCTAAAAAAATAAGTTAGAAGGGGTAAAGTGTCCCCGACCCATAGTTAGAGGGGGTAAACAGTAATTTTCCCTAAAACAATTCTAAACTAATTGATAAAGGTTATATACTCTCTCTCTCTTTTTTGTTTTTTTGGGACTCTCTCTCTCTGAAACCCCCATGTTACCTAAGTTGAATAGTTCTCTGATTCTCTCAAAAGAAACCCAGAAAATAAACCCTACTTCCACATCGAAACCCCCCTATTACCTAAGTTGAACAGTTCTCTAATTCTCTCGAAAGAAACCTAGAAAAAAACCCTAACCTACCAAGAACTTCAATCTAACAATTCGAACCCCAAGTAACCTCTAATCCATCACTAAAAACCCTAAATCGCAGCCTATACATGCCAAATCAAACCCGTAGAAGAGAAAAAACATACTGAGGAGCCGAAATCGAAGTCCAAATCAAAGAAGAAGGTGAAGGTGAAGCTGTAAATTTGAAGAAAAAGGCGAAATCACAGCCTTTTCTCCCTCTAAATGGCAGCCTTAACGACCACCTAGGCGGCAGGTCGGTGCCATGATTTCACCCTCGGTGGATAGGGAGATTTGGCGGAACTTGGCGGCAAGGCGGCTAAGGGAGATTTGGCGGAGCTAGGCAGACGTCTTGGCAGGGCTTAATTAATTGCCTTAAAAATACTTTAAAAAATATTTTGAAAAAAAACCCTGAATCGCTCGGCGGCGCCTAGGCGGCGGATCACCGCCCGACTAGCGCCGAGCGCCATTTAGAACACTATCGCCTAGATCGAAGCTCTTTAGTAAGACCCAGTGGAACCTTTTCTCCTTCGAAGGTTTTTTTTCCATCGCAGCTGTTTTTTCTGTCGATTGCCTGGAACTGTGTAACGCCCATGACACCCCGATTCCCGTTACGTAACGCCCGTTACACTTGTGAATTCCCGTAACACCGTTATCCGTCGTCGTAACCATACTGGCCCTTCCAAATTCCATTACGTAACGTAATGGCCGTTTTATAATACCATGGCGTTGTGTATATGTAGTTTATGTGCACACAAATATGAATATATTCATATACGTTTGTAGAGAGAAGAAGAGGGGAGAAAACGATGAGAGACCCTTTTGTTTCGTTTCAGATCGATGACCAAAAGGTAATAATTTTAACCTAGACAACACAATCCTAGGGATGTGATCGAATTTGAAAGAAGAGCACCTTTTTGCGCCTCGTTGCCTCTTGCGCCTTATTGATGTCACCTCGCCTGGGTCATACAAGGCGATGGGAGTGCATCGTGCCTCGCCTTGCCTTGCGCCCGGACGCGTGCCTAGGCGCGCCTTTGACAACTACGGTTTGGCAAGTGCATGCCTTTGACAACTATGGTTTGGTTCAGTACCATTCGAATGGGTTTGGCTCCGAGTATACCATATCCGGGTGAGCCAAAACGTAGCAAACATCGGATATTGCACCTCCCGGATTTCTTTATCCGGACACTCCCTATATCTGGCTTTTATATACCTCTAACAAACAGGCCGTAGAAGTTAACCTTTACCATGGCATAACCACTTGCCCCTAGCATCAAATAACGCAATGTTGTGTTCATTCCTTCAATCGAATTGCATAACCACTTGCCCGTAGCATCAAATAACGCAAGCAGAATTCCCACTAGAGAGGAAAGGTAGCAGACTAGGAAAGGTAGTATAAAGAGAGGTATTGGAGCACAAAGAGAGTGTCTATCAAGGTGTAGAGGCATCAGGAGTACAAAGCGATACATAACGAGATTCTGGTCGCAAGGGCAGTGATCTCAAAGGTAAGGATAACAATAGTAAGTTTGCAACATAAAGTATTCAAAAGAAAATGAATGTTGTGTTCATTCCTTCAATCGAATTGCATAACCACTTGCCCGTAGCATCAAATAACGCAAGCAGAATTCCCAC
>JAOTQK010000024.1:13692559-13705201 GCA_025642025.1 Rhododendron ferrugineum | reverse complement strand
GTCCAAAAATTCTAAAAAAAAAACTGAGGGGGCCTCACGAGAATCAACGGCATCCGAGGTGTGTAGGGTGCTTGATCCGAGCACCCTACACACCTCGGATGCCATTGATTTCCGCATAAGGCCCCTCGTTTTTTTTTTTAGAATTTTTGGACGGCTCGGATCGGCCGTCCGGTGGCCGGAGATGACCCACCGGCGGCGGTCGGTGCATTTTCTCTCCCCTCCCTTTCGGTACATATAGCAGGACTCGAGAAAATTGTAGGTGGGTTTCCAGGAATTTTCTTGATTGACTCAACTTTTCGAAGAGACAAAAAAAGGATTGTCCACTCACCTGACCCCATCCCTTGGAATTTGGTTTTTATTTTGGTGTCCATCTCTTAGGCCCTGTTCCAGAAAAGAAAATAAGTACTTATTTTTTAAGAAGACAATTTCAAGTTTAAAAATTATGTACTTATGCAAATAATTTTTCTATTACTATGGATCTTATTTAATACAGTAGATTTTACGTTGCAAAAAAAATTGAAAAATTATTTTTCATTTACATTATTTTTGAGTTTGAAAATGTGAAATAAGCTGTTTATTTTTTAAGAAGGTTTCTAGAACGGGTCTAATAGTCGTAAGTTAGTTGTGATTCCAATTTGCTTGAAAGCAAAGCAAACCATGCTAAAAATGTGACCACAACTACAAGGGAAAGTCTTGTCCACTTGCATAATGTTTGTTGTTGGATGTAAATGTCAGATGTTAAATAGTACTGTAGTAAGGTAAAAAAGTTCATGTTAAGCAAATCGTGTTTTGGGAGGCTCACTTACATGGAGAAAATTTTGTTGCAAAAACTTTGAAATGAAGTATCAATAAATAAATATATATATATATATAACACCAAGGTTTCAGACCGCTTTTTTACCATCTCTCCTAAAATTAATTGGTGTTAGGAAGGGTTTCAATTAAATCTTTTATGGCATTTGACATGCATCGCACCCACAAGTCTATCTTTAGAGTTGTCGCAAAGAGTAACATTGTGCAACCAAATCCATGAGGGTACTCCAGGCCTAACACAAGGTAAGACAAGCTCTAACACTCCCCGGCCCGCACGTGCGATTTTCTGACCCGCATGAGGAGCTAGAGGTAAACAAATTATTAATGACGTAGGGAAAACAACAAGATGCACCTAATTTCCTAATGCATAAACCACGGGGCAATCAACCAAGGAACACTAAAGGGAAAACACAATAGCGACTAACATATTGGTCACCAAAAGTATGGTTTTTGGTCACCAATAGGTATTCGTGACCCAAAAAAATTGGTCGCCAAATGTATTCGGCGACTAATAGAGCTACGGGCCGGTTAGTGTTACATATTTCGGCTGGGTTTTTTTTTTTTTTTTTTTTTTCAGTTTACTTCAACCAAAATGGAAAGAACCTTTTTTATTTTTTAAAATTCAAAAAAAAAAAAATTTCCAATAGCTCGGAAAAACCAAAACCAAACCAAGTTTTCAGCTGATTTTTTTAGGTCGATTCAGTTTCGTGTGGTTTATGTTTCACCCCTAGCCAGTGGGTGGACTAGTTTGCTCTAAATTACTAGTAGTAGACAATTTGGCCTCTTTTCCTTTTCAGAAAATTAACTTTTGCACTTCTTCTTATATTCTTTGTTTGGAAAAACTGTCCCGAAAACTCGACGAAGACGAGATAGATTAAGGACGCACTTGAGGACACGTACGTGACCTACTCAAGTATATTAATTTACTACTACACCTCACACACGTACTTTCAGAAAATTCTAATTTGCCCCATGTTAGAACTTTTGACATTAAGTTAGGAAATTATAAACAAATGTGTATATTTGCAGCTGGGAGAATGATTAATTGTTGATAGAGTACATAAAAACATTTTTTATTTTTGAGATAGAATTTGTATATATAATAACACTATCATGCATGCGCAATCGATTACCCTAGTCGATCTTGTTTGTAGGTCATTGGTCGAGCACAACCGAAATTGATTCATCAGTACTTAAGTTAAATTTTAACTTAAATTTATTTCCAATCATATGACTTAACTAATATGAGAATTTAACAACACGTACAACTTCCAACGGAAAAAAAATACGGGTCAATTTAAAACATACATACGTAATTTGGGAGAAGTGGATCCTTTCCGGTCCATGGTTTGGATTAAAACTAACAAACGAAATCTGAATTGTCCAATGCTGCAAACAATTGTTAGGATCTGCTCAAAAACTCATCACGTGAAAATTTGATTTCTTCCCGCGAAAAGTTTGGGAGAAGATCTTAGCCAATGATTTTCTCAATGTGCGGTCCAGATTAGGATTGTTTCCCCTGGTCCAAGTTTTGGACGGGAGAGGATCCAATCCCTAATTTGGGAGATGAACATCCAAGGTTTAGTGCTTATATATTCTATCAGAAGCTTATATATGTGAACTACAAGTTCTAAAATTTTGTGCTCAATTCATCAATTAATCTTTCAAAGCCGTGCCAAACTACAAAGAGTACTTGAATTTCTGTAGCGTCTTATGAAACGGAATAAAGACGCGAACGAAAATATTTCTCTACCGAAGGAACTAAATTTATATATTCATGAATTAGTTTTAAGACACTGATTTTCGCACTCCACAGTTACTATATGCAATTCCAAAGTGGAGTGCAAAATTCAATTCCTAATATTACGGCAGTAAACAAACTGAGCAGCTAGCTTGTGAGCTTGGATCTGCTCGTTAACGCTCTGCTCTGCCTGTTTAATACACACGAGCCAAGCTCGGGGCTCGAGTTTTCGGCTCGTTTGTTCGACAAGAGCTTGACCCATTAAGGGAGGCTTGGCTCGATTAAAAAGACTCATTAAGAAAGGCTATACGCTCGGCTCGTTTACAGCCTTAATTCCTATATGCTCGTACTCCTATTGATTTTAGCACACCATCGGTGCAGATAGTATAACTAGTAGGGCATGGAAATCAATCTAGTTTTTTTATTTTCCTAATCTAGTAGAACATTCGTACAGAAATCCATGGTCCAGATCACTTCAGTTACTCGATGAACAAGCAAATTGGAACGTGTCTTCCTCTCCACCCAAAAAAATCAAACTAATGCAGCCAATTTAAATCAATTTATTGACAAGTAAGAACAAACCTGCAAAGGTGGACCGACCATGACATTTGAACTCACCCTATGCCTATGGTCCACCTGAAATTACGTGGTAATGTCGCGTACTTAAAGTGATAAGGACGTTGGGAGTTGGTTTAACTTTGACTATTCGTCGAGCATTATGTTAACCCCCGATCGGGTTTGGCCAAATGGGTATGATAAAACAGGTAAGTTCGTATATCCGAATTTTACGTAGGCCAAACATTCTAAATCTTGGAGCTGCTGGAAGGTTTGGTCATTAACTTCAAGGCCCCGGAATTAGTCGAGATGCGCGTAAATTAGCCCAAAAATCTGATTATAAAAAGAGACGAGCAATATGTTTTTTACTTAAAGACGTATGTATTTGACAATGGTACCGGGCGATTAGTGAAGATATATTCAAAGAAATGCGGGTATGGGTCTTTATCTCCAGGATATCTATCTATATTCTTGGGTCTGGACCATACTTGTCTGCCGTCCTTGGCATGGCACCCTCATCTAGTGGGGCTTGTGAGTTTTATGGGCCTGCAGCGAATATCGAAATCGTTTACATTTTAAATCGACTCAATCATATTTGTCGTGAAGAAAAAATGTCTACCGTCTTTTGATAGACATGATTTTGAAATTCATTTATCTAGGGAAAAACATGTTGACACAATGAATCCAAATCCGTTTATATCAAGATACCGGAATTCTAAAATCAAATATCTTGCTTTCTAATCGACGTGATTTTATGGTAGAATGTTTACGGAAAGTTCTACAAAAATGGTACCGATAATCTTTGTGAATCGTGAGCCTCGAAAAAAGCTAACAAATAGTCCTACCATGAGGTGGGTGTAACCTTTAAGAACTGCACTTCCTCGTATTGGTGTTTTTGGAGTTTGGGTGTTTTGTGTTGGCGTCTTGTCAACTTTGATTGTTGTCCTAGCTTTGGTGAGACAAAGCGTTCCCCTTTTTCTGTGCATATCTCTCTTGCTTTGTTGCTTTTACCTTCATCCTTTTTTCTCGTTGTAGGTTCGCTTCGAGTTAATAAAATTTCTTCGGCCGAGAAAAAATAATTAGAGAACCGTTGGGCGTAAATATTCAAGAAGGTTACATTACGTACACCCTCTGTTGTAGTTGCCGCCTCTCTCTCTCTCTCTCTCTCTGTTGTAGTTGCCGCCTCTCTCTCTCTCTCTCTCTCGCGTCATGGAAGCTTAAAGTGACAATAATGACTCACAATCTAACAAATTAAATGTAAAACAAATCCAATTCTTCTACCCGTGTCAATTTTTGGTTTACTAATTTTCTTACCAACATTATCAGATGACTTTAAGCTATTAATTGGATAAAAATAATTGTAATGACTAATGAGTTATCTTAACAAACAAACAAAAAAAAATTGTGACGAGTAGCCTGTCTAATCGAATCGTGTCAATTTCTGAGTCATTTGATTTGGTTAATAATAGTAGTTCAAAAGTAGAGAATTTTACTAATTCATGTAACCTCGTAGCAATATTTGTTGTTACGTGACGGTAGAGAGCTGTTAATGGGTTCTAGCTCAGTTGGCATCTCCCGGTCCTCACTATGTGAGTGGCCAGGTTATAAGCTTCGTCATGGACGTTTGGGATACAGGGCTATGGATAGCTTCTGAAATTCCTTGTGGACTAACCTACTAACGTATCGTTAACTCTCCGTTGGTATATACAATATTGGAAAAAAAAGGTGGGGCAGGGGGGGGGGGGGGGATCACAGTATCCCACCTCCCCGCATATTTTACGCTGAATAGCTATCTCATGGGCACTAGCAAGTTGTTTCCCTAAATCTTTGTAACACTAAGGCCATGTTCTTCCTAGAGTTTTGTTTTAGTATTTTTCTTGAATTCTTGTTAGATTCACGTTATAGTCTTTAGACTAATCATTCATCTTAACGAGATAAGTCTAAAAAATAAAAATAAAAATAAAAACTTTTGGAACTATTGTCTTTTTTGTCTTTAGTATTGTCAGATAAGAACTTTTTCAACGGTAATTCACTTTTTTTTATTCTTTTCGTCGATACGAATGATTAATCTTAAAAATTATGACGAAAAGCTAAATAACAAATTACGAAAAATTAATAATACGACAAAATATCAGAGCAAAAATTAATTTTGGACGGACGGGGGGCCAAGATGACCAGGTTGGTGTTTTCGCCCAACACAACCAAAACGCTTTCACAATTGGTCCGATAAAGTTGAGTATATAAATAGCATAATATATATATTACTATATAGTAGCTACAACTCTTTCAAAGCATATGCTTTCTTGGGTTCATGGGTCCATTAAATAACCAATTCAGACCCCGTTCCGCTAAGATTCTTATTTTTAAGTACTTATTTTTCATTTTACGAAACAAATCATTTTCTCATAATATATCACCTTTTTAATTAAAAAAAATTCTTTATTTGAAAAAAATAGTACTTATTTCGATTAGTAGAATTATACTTCAAATTTGGAACAACATTAATTTTCTTGGTTCCTCCTTAAAACATGACTTAATTTACTCATAAAAGGTGAACCACTGGAGCTAATATAGCTAGCTCAGACCCCATGTTTTGGAGTGGGAACCAACTTTAGGAATTTTAATTGATTAATAGGATAAATTAAGGTTAAAGGCCATTGGACCAATGTTAATGGGGAATTGACTCATCAACTAAATTATTATTAGGATTATAAAGTTTTGATCAGTCTGCCGAATCCCAATGATAATCTCCGTTTGTAGATTTGATTCTACATTAGTGCCCTCTCTTTTCCACGTTTTATACTCCCACCGTTCCAACTTTTTTTTTTTGGCCATTTTTTAGTATGCGTGTCGTTTTTGAATTGCGAATTGTTTTCAATCTATAATCTTCTCTATTATTTTGAAAATTTTATTTAATATAGGTAATCCAGAATTATCAAATAAGATGGTACATATTTCAAATATCAATATTTTTATTAAGTCTCCGAAATAATGAAATTGGACATATCCGGAATCACCCCGATATATATATATATATATATATTTTGACACAAGCATAACAACATAGTTTATGCACTTTTTTAGGGCGGCTGATTTTGCCCCTCCCTTTTTTGTTAACGGCACTCCCCTGTAAGTGTATTTTTGCACCAAAAATACACTTGCAGGGGAGTGCCGTAAACAAAAAAGGAAGTGACAAAATCATTTCCCTTTTTTAGACATGTTTTATTTTTCATGGGTTTTGGGTGCTTTTCCACCAGGGCCTATGAGAAGGACTAGTTTAAGAGCCTTCCTGAGGGTAATCCACCAAAGTTTATGAGTTTATCATGTTTGTTTTCAAAATCGTAGAAAAAGCTTGATTTGTTCGGTTGTACGATTTGATGAGTATAAGATTTATTCTTTGACGGGGTGTTTACGCTAGTGATTAATTTATGCAGGATAATTTTTTGGTTCAAACTTGTTCAATTTTTTTTGGCATTTGTTAGTTTTACGCCAAACTTTTATGTGATATGGGTGAGTAAGGTTGAGAGGAATCGAAAAAGTAAAAAATTATGACTTTTACACAAGTATTTTGGAAAATATCCAAAGAAAAACTCAAAAAATCAGTTTTTGGACTTTTTCTTGGATATTTCCCAAAATACTTGTATAAAAGTCATACATAATTTTTTACTTTTCTGATTCCTCTCGACATTACTCACCCCATATTTGCCAAAAATTTGGCGTAAACTAACAAACGCAAAAAAATTTGAATAAGGAAAAAACCAAAAAACTGTGTTGCATAAATTAATCACTAGCGTGTTTGCTCCCGGTCGGTATTCATTCGGCCGGATATCGAGTAAGCCTCCGTCCCAAAAAGGATGACAATTTTTGAAATTCGTGCATTTTTTTATCTCTTATATCTTTCAATCTATAATGTTTTTCATGAGTTTGAAAACTTTGTAAGTGTGTATAATAGAACTAATCGAAAACTATCAAACAAGATCCATATTGCCTATTTTTTTAGATTCATATTAAAAAATATAAGGAATTGAAATTGACACAAATATCAAAAATTGTCATCCAATTTAGGACGAAGGGAGTACAAAAGGCTAAAAAAAGTTTGCTGATTAAAATTAATATTTGAAGGAAGGAAAAGGTAAATGAAAAAAATATTTCTATTTTTGTAGGTCCCACCGCACATAGCACAACGTATTGCTACCACTAACATCCTAGCATAATCTCCATTCAAACTCCAAAGAAAAGCATCGAATGGTGCTACTGGTACAGATGAAAAATCTGTACCAGTGGGTACAAACCCCTTTCTCGGCCTATTTTGGGTCTCAAAAAAATGATCGGAGTTGCTCATTTTGTTTGAAATACTTTTCTTATGGTCTATGAAAAAAATAAGCTCAATCCGGTATCGGTAAAAGCATTTACGAAACATCCAAACTTTGCTCTTGAATTCTGGCTTGAATTCTGAGACAAAGTTGGACGTTTTGTAGGTGTCTTAACCGATATCGGATTGAGATTATTTTTTGAAGGGAGTATGAGCAAAGTATTTCAAACAAAATAAACGACTCCGATCATTTTTTTGAGACCCAAAATGGAACGAGAAAGGGGTTTGTACCCCCTGGTACAGATTTTTCATCTGTACCAGTAGACTTTCTGAAAAGCATCCTACCTCTAATACTCCCTCCGTCCCACTTTGTTACGTTTTTATTCTTTGTAGGGATGTCCCAAAATGATACGCTTGTTTCAAAAAAACAAAGAAACATCTCGTTGATGGAATACTTGAAAAAAAGAAAGCAGGGGAAAAATCTGTTGGAGTGTTGCTGGTCCCACTTTAAACTAGTAGCTAGTTTAGGGGAGCCAGGCTGGTTAAGCACCTCTCACATACCTCTCGAGATTTGTTTGGGCCATCATTTGGATTCATGAAAAAGATTCAAATCGTTTATCTCATACAAACGGCAGAGAAGAATATACACGAAACAAAAATCGATTGATTTGATATCGACAGACACATGAACGGTTCATATGGGAAAGACATTTTAAGGTCAAAACTATTCTTGATGTCCATTTTATAGAATAAAATGCGAATTGTTCAGGGAATTATTGATATCCAGACTAATCCAGTCAAGTGTTCATCTTTGCAATATTTACGAGATGAACTGTCGGATCATTGGTGCGAACTCGAAGTAGAGTTAAAAAAAAATAAAAATCATCAAGGCATAGAAGATAGATATTGAATAGCTTAACCGGTGGCTGGGTTGGATGATCTCATTAGTAGAATAATCGTATACAATTAATAAATTTTGGCCAATTGTGGTTTTGAAGCAGCCAGCTTTACCAACTATCTAGAAGCCACCAAACGCGTGAAAATCATCCTGTTTTTTTAATATATATATATATATATATATAGTTCCAGGGCCTTTCCAATAAGGGATCCCTTATTGAGTTAAGTTGATGACCTCTCCCTTCCTGATCGAATTTTGATGATCCAAACCGTTCTATGTGTTCAAAATGTGATTTTATTAGTACTCGCGAGAAATCAGCTCAAAATATGACGAGAAGTGCTTGATCCAAACATTTTTTCATAAAGCTTGACAGAAACTGTTCTATGTAACAAATGTTTGGATCAAGCACTTTCCGGTTATATTTTGAGCCGATTTCAGGCGAATACCCTTAAAATCATATTTTAAACAAGTTAAACGGTTTGGATCATCAAAATATGATCCAGAAGGCTCTAAACTATAACGTTCTTAACTTAGGTCCTCATTTTAAGGTCCTTATTAGAAACTCACTATATACAGTTCATAACGTGAAGATCAACTTACGCTCATCCCGATTAATTTTGTGAAGCCCATGACCCATTATACTGTCCACTAGTAGCCGTTTCATTACTGTTGAGGCAATTTTCGTATATTTTGATGACGCCGCTAGAATTGATTTTTTTTTTTCACCTAACAAAATTATATACTACACTCTATCTTAAGGGAAATGGGAGATCCACTAAAATTGATAGCATCTAAATATTATTTTTATCGAAGCTCGAAAGGGTACATCGAGATCGGGAAAAAAAAAAAGAAAGAGCAGCAGCTCAAATTGTGAACACAACATGGCACACAAAAGAGAGAACCGACAAGGAAAAGCAAAGCTGGGATCCAACGAGAAGTTGAAAACCAAGCAAGGAAACAGCAAAGAATTTTACAAGCAAAAAGGAACCCCACCCATTAACCATCATAATTGAAACATTCAACTTATAATCAAGATTTCCTTTGAAGTCATCCACCGAATAGTCTGTGATCGATGTTATTCAAGCCTTTGATCATCCAGAGAGGTACCCCTGTTCTAGCTAAGTCTGCTATTGATTCCCAATCTGCAAATAGTGTTGTTGAAGATCAAGTCATTTCTTGCTTTCCAAAGGGACCAAAGAACTGAGTAGAAACTTGTTCCCCAATTACACTTCTCCTCCTGGTTCTTCAAAGGGTGAGACAACCAAATAGTAGTTGTTGAAACGCTTTGGGTGTTTTGACCTAATAATTAATCTGTTTGGTTGCTTCTTTCTTTCTTCTTTTTTTTTTTGTCTTTACTCAAAAAAAAAAATTGACTTTGGGTTGACCATGTTGCACACCTTCGAGCCGTCGGATCGTGCATCCGACAGTTCGGATCTCATCTCGGCAACCAACAATCGAGAGTCGTTCATTGCCGAAATGAGATCCAAGCCGTCGGATCGTGACGGAGGTGCACAGCACCGTGCTGTGCACACCACTTCACAGCACCATCCCCCAACTCTTCTTTTTCGCTTCTCTAAGTTTTGTGTTAATTTTTTATGAATTATTGGTATTTCTCGACGAGAGGAATGTATGTATAAAATTATAACAAATACTTTGAAGTTTCGAATAGAGACAAAAATAATCCAAAAAATCGTTTGTTTTGGAATATTTTTGTCTTTAGAGAAACTTTTTTAATATTTTAATCCTTGTTTTTTAACTTTTTGGATTTATCTTGTCAAGACAAATCAATAATTTCAAAAAATCAATAACACAAAACTAACAAAAAATAAATAAACAAAGACAAAAAAAAATGATTCAAATGGATTATTAAGGCAAAACAACATCCACTAGTTAAACAAACGAACAAAGTTATCCGCACATAAGCCCTAACGGTTAGTCCGTTTGGTTGGGTTTACACCCCACACAATTGTCAAAACTTAGATTCTTATTTCTTAGGGTTGGGCTATAATTTTTGTGATTTTTCTAATTCCGGCGTGGATGCCTTCTGTCCAGACACCCCTAACCATCGGAAAAAATAAAATAAAATTCCCCGGCATAAGCTTTTGACTTTGGTACCATCGGTTCTGTCAAGCTGTTTGGAGAAATCTATGAAAATATACGACTTAGAGAATGATATAATGCTGTCTTGTTATTCTTATAATTGGGAAACAATTTTCGCATTCATTTTTTTTTATAGGGAATTAATATTCGCACTACCTTTTTTTATTGAAAGTATATGTATTTATTTTACTAAAAGACAAAAAAAGGAAGTGGGTATAGCAAAAAAAGAGGGTGAATATCAATTCTCTTTTTATATCTGCACTCCATTTTGCATTTTTTGTCTTTCAACAAAATAAATACCTACATTTTTAATTTTTTACCACTAAAAAACAAAAAAAAATGTGTGTGGATATCACAAAAGGTAAAAACTCCCCTTATCATTAAGTTAGTCGTTTTTGTTCTCTAACAGATCAACGTAATCAAAACACATCATTTTGAATGTTTTAAAAAAAAAGGAAAACTCTTTTTGCACGGGTCCAATTCCTCTATCCCAAAAATTCATATGCCTATGTGTCAAGGAATTTTTCAGCCGTTGAATTGTGTAATTTTTTTTTATGTTTTAAATCCAATGGTCGAAAAATCACTAGATACAGAGGCACAGAACTTTCGGCACAGAAGATCTTACCTCCTTTTGCACACTATTGCAATAGAGTTTATCAATATTGGCTATTACTATGCGGTGACCATGTTTTAGCTCGATTTTTTTTTTTTTCCTTTCATCACACGGATTTTGCTCCCTCCCTCCCTCCCTCTATCTCTTGATCGGAAAGAAAGTGTACAAAACAAATAATTGCACGTTAGATCCTTCCAACGACCTTAAAAGATTACCATCCAACAAAATCATGATATCACAGCTAGCTTATATTACTTTCTATTGCATATGTTTTTTAAACTAATCATTGCTCCAAGATAACACAACTAAGGAAAGATGTATTATGTTTGTGTTTTGATCAAAAAAAGCTAGGGAAAGATGGGTTTACCCACCGCACCGGAGTCGAAATTTAAGTCCCACAACGCATGGCACTTTTGCTACCTTAATATTAGACATTTTTTTTTTATATATATAACTTAAGTGTCGGGGCCAACTTACGTGCACTTCGACTAATTTTGAGGACCCAATTCCACCGCCCACTTGCACCCAATTAAAACTAGAGCAACAGTTACACTGAATCTAAAGAAATTGATAGCGCCTCAGAGGATTCAAATATAAGACCTTAGAGCATGTACACCAGCATTGGTAAAATACCTTTTTAGTAGAGGTGGCAATCTCAACCCATTTTTTTAAATCCGCCCAAACCCGCTCACTTATAACCCAACTCAATCCGCCCATATTATATAATGGGTTTATATGGGTTCAACCCATATAAACCCATATATACATGGGTTTAGATGGGTTAAAAATGGGTTCAATATGGGTTGGAATCAAAACACCCATTCTCTCCACAAGAGTTGTTTTACTCTTGAAATGTGAAATCCCCGTAAGTGAAAAAAATTTCCAGAGCTCCAGCAAAAAATGCGGCATTGTACAGTCACTCTCTCTCTCTCTCTCTCTCTCTCTCTCTCTCTCTCTCTCTCTCCCTCTCCCTCTCCTGACGTGTGAAATCCCCGTTAGATATTTTTGGGAAAAAAATTCCACACATTGTACACATTCTCTCTCTCTCTCTAATTTGTTTATCAGGTGACACAATTTCCTTTTCTCTAGCCAGCAAAAATGCGGCATTCATGTGGACTATCGTCCCGTTTCATTCTAACTCTTCGTTAGTGGACGGCAAAATTGGTTTGTCAAGAATTATCCGTTCGGCTAAATAAGTCAATTGGCTTATTTTTTTGTCCTTATTCAAATTTTTTTCGTATTTGTTAGTTTTTCGTCAATTTTTTGGAGATTACTGTATCGTCATGATAAGAGAAATCTAAAAAATTTCAGCCAATTAGCTTATCGTCATGATAAGCTAATAACCCAATTTTTTCAACTTTATTAAAAAAAAATTCAAAAAGCTGTCTTTTGACTTCTTTTTTTTTTTTTTCTTTTCCAAAAAAAATTATGAGCGCGAATATTTGATTTCCCTCGGGCACCACTTGGGCTCGGTTACACGGTACACATCCAGTACCCGAAAAATTTATCTGCCGAAGCACTGACTATTAGCCTGTTCAAGGGTAAATCACCATAAAGAGATCAGCCATAACCCACAGTTCTCTAGGCCATCGATTTGTTTTGTGCAATTG
>JAOTQK010000024.1:13595531-13607425 GCA_025642025.1 Rhododendron ferrugineum | reverse complement strand
AAATGCCGTTTATGATAACCCTTGGATGGATCAGCTATTTACAAAAATGCCATTGTAGAATCAAGGGTGGAGAATATACGGGAGATAATTTTAAACCGTTGGTTGTCTTTTGGATTCAAATCCAGTCATATCTTATTATATAGATACTAGGATACACACTAATCACACTTGCACTCCCTCCCCTTTCAATCATTAACATTTAAGCCCCAAATCAAATAAATTCAACAAATTTCACATTTTTTCTCATTTATTCCATATTCTAACATTAATAAATCTTTTAAACGATTTTCGAAAATATGGGTCTCTACAAATAGCGGTATTGAAAGTATGAGAAGGACGAAATCATAAGTTGCTGAAGAGGACAGGATGAATTCATAAATGAAGAGGGTAATGAATTTTTAAGTCTCCCAAAATTCAAATAAGATGACATTTTAGACAAATAAGACAACAACTGTTTGATGCTTTTTTCGTCAATAGTGAACTTTTTTTTGGGTCATAATTCTGTACTTTTTAAACTGCTCTCATCGAGACAGATGATTAATCCAGATAATTTTGCTACTTTTGCTGCTGATGGATATCAAACTGCTTATTGCAAATCTAACAAGAATTTAGAAAAGGCAAATAAAACACTCAAAATCAAGAAATAAGTTACGTTTACAAAAACCCAACTTAATTTTTTCCCTTCGTTTGAGTGTTTTGTTCGTTTTTTTTGAAATTTTGTTAGATTTGTGTTATATTTTTTGGATTAATTATTAGTCTTGACGAGAGGAGTTTGAAAAGTAAAAATTATAACCAAAAGCAAAAAAAAATTCACTGCAACAAAAAAAATATCAAACTATTTTTTTGTTCTAAAGTGTCGTCTTATATAAACTTTTTTCAAAAAATAAGTGTCGGCTACTAGGTCCTTTGCGCTAAAAAAAATAAATACTTATTTTTTAATTAAGTACTTATTTTTTGAATTAAAAATAATGTATTATAACAGAATGACATATTACTAAAAATGTTTTTGACGGATATTAATTATCAAAACACGTTCTGGACCGTCACTTTTCCTAACCTTAGCGAAGCGGAGCTAACTTTTTCTTTACAAGAAAGAAACACAATAATAGAGGAATATATTCTTAACAAGGCCCAAAGTTAAAGTATGATGCTATTAATAGGACTATCGATTACCCCACTGTTCACAAATATACTTTTTGTGGTTCCATTTCATGCCGCACAGTATCGCATTCCATTGGAGAATGCTCGTGGTTGGCTAAAAGCACAACAGTCGGACATTAGAGAAAAATGTTTTAAACATAAAAAGAGATTGAAAGGTTATTCTATCCAATAATTTGCAAGTTCTTTTTTTTTTTTCAAAATGGTAGAAGTTGTATTATATCAGAAAACAACCGAATACATCGAAGTTGAATATTATCCAAAGAGAGTAAATAACCAAACAAGAGGCCTAGCTACCCAATATCACCCACTAGAGCCTCGCAACCGAACTTTGCTAGCTAATCGACCATCGGCCATGACGAGCAACACAAACCCTCAACTGCGGCAAAGACAATCAAAATAACACCAGAAACCCCACATCGGGGAGCAATGGCGGAACCAGAACTTGATTATGTCCTGGGCTAATAAAAAAAAATTTGGTGGGCAAAATAGTGTATATAATATGCATACGGTCAATTTCTAAGAAATAAGGCTTGTAATCCAATTCATACATCGGGCATATTGGTAGCATCATCATACCTTTGACCTCACATATTGCGAATGTCCAGATTGTAACGAGTGAGGACATGAGATATCTATTTATTAAGAGTTAATGCAGTGATGTCTTTAACATGCAGAATATAAATTAAAAAAAAATGCTCCCGTAAAAACTCTTTGACATCAACAAATCTCAAAAAACGTTCCATTTTTTGGTCCCATTATAATTTAAACCTAAAAGAGTAAGATTGTGAGAACCAACATTTTAAGTTAATTTAAGCAAATTAGTCAGTGCTCTGCATCAACTGAATCAGTACAAATCTTAGCACTCCAGCCTGTGCTTTACATAATAAGAAAATACTTACGGAAGCCTCGCGATTCGATGTATTGCCAGCTGAAATCATTTGGATGGTGGGTTTGACTAAAATTACTTAGATTCAATTTTCCATATAGAGTTTTTTTTTTTTTTTTGGGTTTTCGTGGTAGTGACATGGGCTACAGCCCATGGTAGCCTATGAACAGTTCCGCCCTTGTCGGGGAGGGAAAACTCTCATTAGAGGGAGAGAACCAAAAACAAACAAAACCAAAAAGAAAAAAGGAATTTTTAAAAAAAAAAAAACCGGCCGAGGACGCTGTTGCTGGAAGCCGCCGCACCGAATCCGTCGGCTCATTCGCTGGATGAGCAAAGCAAGTTAGGTCAGTTATTTTTATGAATTAGAGAGTTATTTTTGGTTGAACTAGCCAAATGAACCGTTCGTAAGGGTCCTACGAAGGACTCTCTTGTGCTGTGTCCCATCTCTACGTGGATAATTACAAACAGTCCAACTCCCACGAGAAATTTTAATCCCTTAGGATTAAGAAACCTATAGTTATTCACTCCTGGCATGTGAGGATCCTAATTGGAATGGGATTTTACCACCTTTTGCTTGGCTGTGACCCAAAATATAAAGAAATGACACACACTCTTGCATAGTTTTTTTTTTTTTTTTTTTTTTTCCCCATCCCCTCTTGTGGAAATGTAACAAGTCGATCTCCCCTGTGTGAATGTATAATAAATCTCTCTTTTGCGGGAGTCATCCGCTTCCCTTACGGAATTTATCTATACCTTTGGGAATCTTGGGTGTAATACGTTGTACCAGATGTTACGATCTAATTGTCGAAATTCAATATATGCACACTGCTGTTTCCATCAAAAAAATACTATTGGGTTCTGAAGATTCTTCAACAAGAAAAATTGGTCAGCAACAAACCTAGAGTATTTGAGACCCACGCGGGCCACGCATATATATTTTTTTGTTTCGACAGCATGTACCCTCTCGGCTATAGGCCCATATAACTAAAGAAGGGGCACCACATAGAGAGTCGTAAAATGGACAATGCGCGATATGGTTCTCAAAACAATATCACCTACACAAACATTCATTGAAAAATTTAAATACAGGTGTATCCGGAATCATTCGATGTATGTCCGACCTCCATTATTTCGTGAGTTCATCGGACGGTTTTGAACATAGACAATGCACCTAATTTTCCTCCACTCCGACTTTCTCCTGTTCTTAACCACAACTAAACGTTGAATATCAACCATCACAATGCCATTCACAGGCACAAAAAGTGAATGTGATCGAACAAGAGAGAGAAAAAGAAGAAGATGCAAAAAGATAGTCTTGAGTTCCTCTAATTGGGTTGGTGAACATCACAGATTGACCAGGCCGGGTTGGGCTTTATGGCCCAGTCCATTAACTCTTATCCTTTTCAAGGCCTCACAAGCCCAACCCAGGTAAACAAACCCAATTTACCCCATGCCCTAATAATAATCTCCTGCGCCTCCCCCACCTTACGCTACCATCAGCATATTCTCCGCACAAATCCGTTTCCTCCCCCATCTCCAGCTCTCCTCTCTCTCTCTCCTCCAGCTCTCCTCTCTCTCTCTCTCTCTCCTCATCAAACATGGATTTGGATTGCTCTCCATCCTCACACTAGGCACACAGATGTATATATAGTCGTAGATAATGTAAATACATTAACCACACGTACAGATAGCAATTAGGACTTGACTACTCCATAGATCAAAGCCAGCTAGGGTTTGAATCATGAGGAAACTCCGACTAGTCTACTCCGACCCGGACGCCACCGACAGCTCATCCGACGAGGACGATCGCAGCAAGACAGGCAACAAGCGACTGGTCCGCCTCATCGATCTCGCAGACGTCAAGGTCCCCCGTGAACTCATCCCCCCGAAGAAACGGCACCGTGTCTCGATGAACTCGAACGGCAACAACAGCAACCGGCCGTCCAGGAGCCCGTACGTTGGGGTCCGGCAGCGGCGTTGGGGCAGCTGGGCGGCCGAGATCCGCAACCCGTTCACCAAGACACGGGTCTGGCTCGGCACGTTCGGGTCCGCCGAGGACGCCCGCGCCGCTTACCTGGCGAAGCGGCTCGAGTTCGACGCGGCCGCCCTAGCCGCCAAACCGAAAGCTGAGATCGACAGCGACTGCTCGGTCGACGTGGGTAGCAGCAATTCGAGCAATTCGGTGTCGGGTACGGATTCGGGTGATTGTCACGGGTTGGATTTGATTGCGTCGATGATCATCGACAAGAACGGGTTCCTGTTGGGGAAGTTTAGTCACATGGATGACCTGAGGATTTGCGATGACGTGGAGGAGGGGACCTCGGCGGCCTAACAGTGTACCACTCTCTGGTCTTTTAACAAACTAATGGTGGACTTGCGTTTGTCTTTATTTTTTTTGGTTGGTATGGATTTGGTATTATGAAGCTTGTAATGCTATGTCTAGCCTTCTTGCTTTGTGTACACGTGTATATTACTTGGGATTGGTTGGTTAGTCTTTCGGTATGATCACTTTGGATAATACTATTATTGAACTTTGTTGAAGTCGTTCGGAAAATTGTTGTGCAGGTTCTTTTTGTTCTTTTAGTTTTCGTTTTACTACTACTGTTTAAGAGCATGAAGTTTGTTTTCTGTTGTGCAATTTTGATTTTGCTAGCTGATGTGATTCAAATTTGTACTACTATCTTGTTTGGTAGGGGAATAGGGGTGAATGGAATTGGCATACTGGGTATCTTTCCCCATTGGCACAATAATGCATATCTAAGTCTTTGTTTTTCGCACGTAAAGTATTTCTGTGGTGAAATTGCCAAAAGCTTGGGTTTTCCTCGTTAGATAGCCATGCTGTGTAATTAGTAGTCTGGCTTAAAAAACAAGCAGAGCGAATTAAGAGTAGGTCAAAACAGGAAAAGATGAACCCACAATTGCTCTGGAATGCTGCAGGCAGAGATTATTTGGTGAAGTATAGCGAAGTATCAAATCTATTTAGAGGATATAAGTTCATTTGAGAAACTACCGTATAGTTATGAGCCAAATGTCCATTGAACACCTTCCATTGGCCACAAGTTCATTATTGTTTGTTGTCTTTGTCCAGTGCCTTGCAAATAGGTTGTTAACCATTCAAATCTCATCCAAAAGTAGCCTTTCCAAGCCATCAAGGCCAATCATGTTAACTTAAAAGGAGTTTGTTACAAAAAGTGGAAGATGCCATTCTTAGGGGTGAGTTTAGTTGTTGGTGCAAAAACATAGTTGATATTATATTGTTAGGTAAAAGTTTAATAAGGTGATTGAAAAAGAGTATTGTTTTAGATGAAGAAGGGGAGAATATATTTATGACGATGGACGTGGGTTGGGGATGGTCTTGTTGGACTCAACTTTATGGATGGAAAGGGGACTTGATCTTCAAGTTACACTTGATGTTTGGTTTATTTATTGCTTTCAAGTTTATTTGGTAGCTTATAGGGAGTAAATGCTTGTAAAGCATGCAAGTAGAGTTTTATGGTGGAAAACGTAGTTTGTAAGAGCATCTTCAGCCCTTAACTCATATTTTTACTCAACTTTTATAAAAAAATTTAAGTAACAGTTTCATTTGGTATGAAGCACTCCAATAGGCAAGCAAAAAACTAAGCACAACTTTGATTAAAAGTTTCATTAATGACATGATTGTGTATTTGAATGAGAGAAAATAGCAAGGCAAAATTGAAGTAAAAATTGAGTCTCCCTTGATTTGGGTGAAGATTTGAGTAAAACTCAATTAGGTAGGTTTGCGTTAATTAGTAGAGTTGGTTTTAGGGTACTTCTACTCAAATGTTGAGTTTTGAGTAAAAAAGCGCGAGGGCTTTTTCTCGGTGTATGCACTAGTTTTCGAGTTTACATAACCTAGTTGTTCCTCTTTTATTATTGTTGTTAATTTGTGGTATGATATGCGACACAAATCCCAACTTGACAACTGCTTTTTATTGAATAACTTTGGCGACAAAGAACTTTAGAATGGAAGGATGCTTTCATATGGTTGTTCGCAACACCCTAAGTTGAAATCATATGTAATTAGGCTTTTGGGGAAGAACATGTTGGGATAGGTGGTTGACATTTCCAGAAACTTTTCCGTTCTTGCCCCCCTGAAATATGCTAACCATCACATATGATACAGATCATACTAAGGTCATGGTTATAATCACTACTGGTTGCAAAAATACAAAGGGAAAGGCTGCCTCATTCCTAACCCACTTTGGCGGTGTTATTGAAAAGACCTCACTTACGAAACAAAGAAATACCAGTCATACCCACCCACTTCAACAAGAATTAAGGTGGATTCATGGATTTATCTGGGCAATAGCAAGGCTGTTTGTTCTGTAAAGAGCTAAATTTTGGTAGGAAGAAAAGCATTGTTTGAACACTCTGGCTAACACATGAATATCAAGGAAGGTGCAATACCATCGAATAGTGAAAAAAGTTGTGAATTTGGCATACTGAGGTTTATTATGCTGGCATGAAATTTGTTAATGGCAATGTTTTATCCTTGGAAACTTTATAGCAATGGTATTTTATACAAGAATTGGTTATAGCTTAATGTACAATCCTTTTGTGGAATGGCATCACTCAAAGTCAGAGAGAGACTGCAATGCTCTATACTTAGATTTACTATAAAAGGGCATTTTACATTAATTTGTAAAAGGTCTTGGAGTGTGGTTTCACTTTGTGTTCCTTTCTTTTGTCTAGTAATCCAGATTTAGTGCAATTGTGAAACTGGTGCATTTGTGTTGATGGCTTTTGCTATACTTTCTTGAATTGTATTCTAGAATCACATAATTTGGACCTAGTTCAGTTATCTGGTAGCAATGGATGCAATTCTCTCAATTTGTGATAAGTACCTTGTTTAGGCTAGGAAAACATTGTTTGATTACAAACTAAGAGTGTATCCTGAAGGCACGTTATTCCAAGATGAAGAGAATCATCTCTCTCTCCTGCTCACTTATAAGCGTCGTCTCTTGAAATTGCTACTTTAGGTCATTTCTTAATTTTGTGTATCCAATGGGTTCTTCCAGAGTTCGTTCAACAGTTGCTTGTTCTATTTTGCACTTGGGAATTGATAAAAAAATAACTATAGACAATAAACACAGCACTTGTGAAGCACCGACACTCCTAGAGATTGCTGTATCTGTGTTGGACACTCAGGAGACACGCGACTAGCCGGGGGCACGTCGGGTGGGGATACCTGTGGTGGGACACGTTGGGGGACACCGCCGGCTGATTTTTGTAATTTTTAAAAGCTTTTTTGAGTTATGTTTATAGCTTCAACCATATACATTTGTATGTATATAGACATACATCATCGGTTAATAATGCATTCGGTAGGAGTCCTAACCTAAATATGTAGAGGTTACAATTTGTGGTTGCGTTACTAAAAGTCTAAAACAATTGTTTTAAAAAAATTTCCGTGTCTCCCGCTGTGTCCGTCCGCCCAATTTTTTGAGAATTGCTGTGTTGGTTTCTGTGTCTCCGGCCGTGTCCATGTCCATATCCATGCTACATAGTACAACACTAATCCAGTTTATTGATGCAAAAATCAATAAAAGTCTAAAACAATTGGTTTAAAAAAATTGCCGTGTCTCCCGCTTTGTCTGTGCGCCCAATTTTTTGAGAATTGCTGTGTCGGTTTCTGTGTCTCCAGCCGTGTCAATGTCCATATCCATGCTACGTAGTACAACACTATTCCAGTTTATTGATGCAAAAATCAAGATGAGATTTTTTTTTTTGGTTTGCATTTTCACCATTCTTTTGGAAGTGTCATATTTCTTTTGAATAATTTTCTATTAATATGGGTGAAATGATTAAGTCCTTGAAAATAAAATGGTGGCAGCTAGCTGAATAAGCTTGTAGAAAATATTAGGACCTCACAGAAATCCCTTATCTTGGAAACTTTTGATGCAGTCACCAAACATTTGATCGAGTGTCTTCAATGGAGGGAGCCCCAATTGAATAATCTTTCCGCTGTCCATGCTGTGAGGGTTGTTATCTCCATTTTGGCTGCTACACCTACATGAGTAGGAAAACACATTTTAGAGCTAACTATTAAGTTTGGAGAAAGTATTGTTTTGTTTTCTATGACATGATGATTTAGAAATTTTAGAACCAAAATTTAAGGTACAAGAGTAAAGCACTTTGTCAAGCTTACTTGTCTTCGAACGGGTAGGATGGATATTTGGCCCTCAGCATCTCGATGATATCTGACCAATGAGCTACTGAGCTGGAACATATGAGCCTGCCTGATGCTTCGCTTTTCTCCATTGCTAGCAGATGAGCAGAGACGACATCATCTATATGCACAAACCCAACTGTTGTATTTGGGTATTCTCCTATCAGACCTGATAAAGTTGCAGAAATATTTGGTGAAAATGAACTTAATGTTTTAGGGCTGATACAAAATGAACTTAAAGTTTTAGGGCTGGTAAAAATGATACACCCAGTGTTGCTGCTGGTAAGTTTTTAAATGTGCCGAGGGGTCTCTTGCCATTTAAAGAAAAGTTTGCCATTTAAAGAAAAGTATGGGTATCGGAACTCTCTCTCTCCTTTTTTTTTCCCCCCTCCCCTTCTCCCTTTTATAGACAGGAGTTACTCTGTTCTTGGTGACACAAGAAGTAGCAATTGCAGGTACGGCAAATTGTTAAAAAATGGATACATGTAACCTTGCTTTAAGGGTGTTTGTTCTGTTAAAAATCATATTCTAGGCAATTTACATTTACAAGTATGACCTTTGACAATGGCCAATATCCATTGGAGTGTACTGGTTGGTTTTGGTGCAAGCAAGGGACCGACTATGAAAGAGGGGTTCACCACCACCAGGTCGATTCCACTTTCCTCTGCTACTCTCCATGCCTCTTTCTCTGCCACAGTTTTTGCATATGCATACCACAGCTAATGTACAAACAAAAATATGTTAGTAAATAAAATGTTGCAGTTGGAAGTGATTCATGTAAACCTGGTGTAATCTCCTTGTTTTGGGTATTCATCCGTTCTTAATCTTCTACTTGTCTGTGTGCATGCTTACTGGCCATATATGCTATAAGAAGCATGGATACAAACACACACCAAAAGCCACAACACAGACGTGTTGGGGAAACGGTGGATACTATTTGTCCTTATTATCAATTGTGCCTCAAATAATATTTGTATGCAGATATAACAAGATGTAGTCACTAAATGAGTATCCAAGAACTAAGCATTCACGACAATTTTGACTCTGATCATTTTAAAATCATAATGTGTCCGCCTAATGAATTATAATACAAAATCAGATACACTTGGGCGTGTCTGGTGGCTGATGCTTGTCGGACATGGATACGGGAGGCCGGTAGATGTGTTTGTGCTTCTTGGCATATATGCGGTGCTTTCAAAAACATGAAAGAGGTTTGAGTGATGTTACATTGTTGCGTTCGCAGTACTCCAGATCACTCCAGTGAGTTTCATTTAGAGGAGAAACTCGTTGAGCATCATCGCGGTATCTTACTGACGAGCAGGAAGAGGTCAGCACAACTCGCCTCACATTCCTTCCTCTTGTGCAGGAGCTCAAGACATTCAGAGTGCCTTTTATACATGGATCTATCAGGGTAGCCTGCAGTATTAGAAACTAATGTATCTAGTTTTGCATGTCACAACCATGATAGAGATAATTAAACCTTACCAACTGTAAAATTTACTTTAACAAGAATAACCGCATTGCATAAATTTGGGTTGTTGAGACTTGAGATGTTGTTTAGGTTGCATTCATGGAACAAATCACAGAAAACTTGAATGGTATTGATGGTCGAAAAGTACTAGTGATATCTATGGCCTAGGAAATATAGATCATATCGAGACATGTCTATCAGATTATGCCATCCAGCTTTCAAAAACAGTCATCATTTAGGATCAAGGAGAGAACCTCTGGTTGCTATTGGGAAGGCACTCAGTTAAGCTTTTAGTGTAAATGATTGATTAATGTATGATTATGGTATTATCATCATTTATTAATTATTATACCAACAGGTTCCAAGAAAACTTTGCCTGAATGTTTTGGTCATATGGAACGAGAACTGGAGATGCAGTATGGAAGACCCCGTTGACTCCCTTTATGGCTTGGTCAAAGCTTCCTTCGTCCATCAGATCAGCTTTGAAAATCTTTAGTCTCTCCTTGGCTCCACTCAGCTCCCAAAGGAAACCTACCTTTTCCACATCTCCTGGCAAGAAAGTAAAAAAGAAGAAACAGGTACAGTTAAGTTACAGACCTCAATTATTATTTTTTTATTGGGGCCTTATCTGGGGTGTCATGTTTATAGGCCTTGGCAAATTTTTCTTTCTCCTACTTCAGGTTAGTTATTTTCAAATTAATGGGGGTCTTGCAGTTGTGCTTCCTCCTTTCCAAACCCCTCAGGATTTGAGAGTTGGAAACTACTATTGTCCAATTTGTGCTCGATAGAATATGTCATCAGTCTAGAAGCACGGACATGCCTAAATAATTTTCCAACGCTTTAGCTATATTTATTTTACTTAGACACATTGTTGATACTCTAGGACATGCTGGCAACACTCTTAGAACATGCTCTAAAGACACATTAAAATTTCTCTGACGTTTATATGAATTTATAACACATCTTTATAATACAAATACACTTTACATTTGACGTGTACCCGGCTTGTCCGTGTCCTAATTTTTGGAGAAATAACATGTCTGCGTATCCGTGTTGTGTTGTGTCCGTATCCCATATCCGTGTCGTGTCCGTATCCCGTATCCGTGTCGTGTCCATATCCCGTATCCGTGTCCTTGCTTCTTAGGTCATTGGTGTTAGTAAGAAAAGGGGAGAGAGTGTTTTTCTTGTGCAAACTGGCCATGAGCAGGTGACGTTCATGGTTCCACAACTCCTTCAACACAGAACCTTAAACGAAGTCATCGGTACTGTTTTCTGATTGTTAGTTTCAGTCTACTTGCTTATGAATTAGTATAGGCTTGTTGACCCAACACAAAACAAATATGGCACTTGAGTCCCATTTGCAGAGTTTTAGAGAATTGTTGAGAAAGATTTTGGGTGTTGATGAAACAATGAAATGAATGAAACCAAGTGCATATTGGGCTGAAAAGTCGGCTCCATACAAGGAGGATTGATTTCCATGTGGATCCACAATATTATGGCAAGTGATAACTGGCCGTTTGGCCGGTTTTAGCCACCCTTGACACCATTATCCAGAAAACAAAAGGAGTAGAGTTATTTGGAGAGCTACAATGTCCATCTCGAGTACCTGTGTTGGGTCGTCAGTTACCATAGTGTTTTATTCGTTGATTGGAAAGGTTGAAAACAACTGGAAAGGTGCGGTAGTTGGTTGTGTTTGAAGGTCGGTATCATGAACCAACAGTGTTGCTAGAATATGTCCCATTAGGAAGAAATGTCCCATTAGAAGATTGGAGAAATGAGAGAGAAGCCAGCTTATATTTCTAGTAATTGTTATTGAGTAGCAGTTTGATATTATTTGCAGTATACAAGTGGCAAGATGGAGATGATATTGATCAGAATAGGGAACTTGTCGCAGATCATATGAGCAGCATGATCTGTATGAATCTTTGGCAGGAGAAGTAAGAGTACCTGGATCTCGCACGGTTGTGCGGACAGTGTGACCCTTTTCCAACAGCGACTTCACTAGGTAAGCCGCAATGAACCCTGTTCCACCTGTTACACAATACTCTGGCATCTCTCTCTCTCTCTCTCTCTCTCTCTCTCTCTCATTTGGTTACTGGCAATTTATATTGGACCGACTGATGTCTTGGGCTATTAAATCCATATCATGCGCCATGCATTTCACTTAGTTCTTGCTTGGGTACATT
>JAOTQK010000024.1:13359631-13371561 GCA_025642025.1 Rhododendron ferrugineum | reverse complement strand
TGTATAGATATTAGCTAGTAGCTACTGACCTACTGTTGTCGTTTGAATTTTTTTTTTATAACAGTATATTGAATCCAAATGGATTCTGCTTTTGCTTCTGCTTCTGTTGGTACTGGACCTACTGGTAGTAGCTCTATTTCCTCATCCTCACAAACGAATGCAGTGGATACTAATAATCCTCTTTGGAGTTATGTTACAAAATTAGAGAAATTTGGTGATCAAGGGGGAAATACTTTGTGGCATGTGAATGGTGAAGTTGTGTAATGGATAACTTTAGTCGCCAATAGAATATTATTTTTATTTATTTTTATATTCAACGTATCCCCAACGTATCGTATCCTACGTTTTGGAAAAATCACGTATCCGCGTATCCGTATCTCGTATCCGTATCCGTGCTACTTAGCTTTTAACTTGCTCTATACCTAGTTGTTTAGTCAAATTCTCAAGCTGCGAGTTGTAGAAAGAAAATAAAAGATAGATTGTGAAACTCTTGCTAGTTGGTAGCTTTAAGCATGTGTTGAGTTGTGATAGCAGAAGGATTGTATAGTTTCTATGTTTTAAAACTTTCTGCATTTCATTTGCTAGGGACTAGCAAAGTTAAAGTTGGGGGGTGTGATAAGCACCCAATAATGCCATTATGGGTGCGCTATGTCCTTAGTTTTAGCTTCATTAGGTCTTTAAATTAGTTGTTTCATTTACTTTTGCACGTAAGGTTGTTTCGAAGATATTTCAAGAAAATCGTGCGAATTAAGCTACTTTTGATGCCATGGACGATCCCCGAGGGTGGCCAAATCCCAAGAGCTAAGAATGGAAGGCCCGGAGGTGACCCGAAGGCATAGAAGGCCAAAAGGAGGACCAAAGAGCAAAAGCTGGCGTTAAAGGCCTCGGTACCGAAACCAAAGTTGTGGAGGTATCGGTACCGAGTGAGTTACAGGCAGCAGCTTAGTGAGCTTGGTACCGATACCAAGGTTGTGGCGGTATCGGTACCGAGGGGCCTTCATAGCTAAATTTTAGGGCAACTTTGTAAGTTGTTTTGTGCGAAAATGGGGGCGATATAAATACCCTGTTATGTCACAAATACGAGGAGAGATAGTAGTACAACTTTTTAGATCTAGAATAGGATTTGCTTACTCTTGCTATTTTGTTCTTGCTTGTTCTTCATTTTCCTAGCAAAAACTTGCATTTTCTACCTTTGTTAATCTTAGTTTGTTATTTCCGTCTTTATTAAAGTTGTAGCTACGCTCTCGATCTATAGTAATCTCACGTTTATTTCAAATTTCGTTGGTTAAATATGTTTTCTAGATTTTGCCTTGCTTCTATCTCTCTAGATCTGAGCGGGTAGTTTATAAGGCTTGCTCATGGGGTGATTAGCACCACATGGCTTGGGTTGATCTTGCTTTTCTCATCATAAAGCTTCAATCTTTGGTTCAAAAATCAAATTAGTTCGGGTTCGTTAGTCAAATTGCTAAGGTGTTAACCTCCTTGATCATGTGTAGGCAAAAGCGTGCTACTTGCCACACATGATGCTTGGAGCTATGTCGCTCAAGGCGTTTGTCAAATGAATTCTAGAACTCACTCGGTATTCGAACCACATTTCTAATCTAAAATGGTTTTCAATGCAAAATTCTTCGGGTTGAGAACCTTAGTTGTGTATCTCAAGCCGAGTAATAGGATGAGAAAAGTGGTTTGACTTGAGTCGTGGGTGTTAGGATCTCCTAGAACTAGCCTTCCGTTTTATATTAGTTAAATCTTCGTTCAATTTAGCCGTTTATTTCCCACCGTTTAAAGTAAAACAAAGTTGGCCGTCTAAACGCCGAAAACCTTGCTTACATCTACAAATCCATCCAAGCCGAAACAAATATTCCCTTGGGTACGATACAAGATCTTCCGGATTATTATGATTATCTCGACGTATTAAACCCTACGCTTGGGGTGTTATTCCATTTATATCGGAGACGACGAAGCACCTATCTCTTATCTCAATACCAGAGGTTCTTGCTCAAAGTCCAGGACACGAGAGAAAGCCGGATCGCATGCTATGATACAAAGCTAAAAGTCAAGGAAACTCTAATTCATAGACAACCTACTGCACCTACTCCTATTAAGATCTCAGTCGTAATGGCATAACTACATCAAACAGCTGGCAACAAAACACAACTTCCTAATCAAAACCACCCAAACTAAAACCAAATTCTCCTAAAAAAAAACCTACCCTATCAGCCCAAGGGACACGAAAAGGAAATGGAGATACTTATGTCGACCGAAAGTATACAATACTGGCTCAATAATCCAAGGTCCATTTGGCATTCCAATCCAATTGACAACTTGTACGCTAACATTTCATACGACAGGATAAGCAAACTCAGGCAGAAGATTAAACTCAGTTTTATCAAAACCAAAATGTTACTCGGTAAATAAAGGTCAACGTTCAAATATCAACAGCTAAGCAGGCAAGAATAAAAGTCCATGAAAATATTTGATAATAAGTAAATAACATACAGGGCTCATAGTAGTAGACACAATATTAATGAAGAAAAACACATTACGAAGCAAATGCAAGCAAAATTAGATTCGGTAGTAAATTACAAAAAATACTTTTGTTAGTTTCTTACCTGAACCAATTTCCCGCCAAAATTCAAGACCAAAGCAGCAAGCTCACATGCAGCCCTCATGCAAGCGATGCCTTCAGAACCAGGAGTTGGATGTTCGCTAGAGAGTTCTAGTAAAAAATTGGAACCCACATATGGAGGCTTTGGTATGTGGTCAGTCACTGGAAGCCGTTGGACAGTTCTTCAACCACAAATGACATGAGTAATAGTCTGTGTTTGTTTATATGGGTGAGAGAGACAGAGAGAGAGAGGCATACTGATTGCAATGTGGAATCAGGTGCCTACTTTTTGCCCCAAAAGCTGCTTGGACACGGTAAAAGAATAAGACTCCCAACACCATTTCAAAAGATGGGGGGTCCAATCTTCTACTATACAATGTGCCTCAGAGGAGGCATCAGGACTCTTGTTGTATGCATTGAGAGACTGTAGAGGGTCCTTTGTGGTTGAGGGTCTCTTTATTAATGGCTCCTCATTGATTGTGGAGAGGGTAGGACCTGGGGTGGAAAACACAATGAAGGAGGAGCATGCCAGGTGGAGTGTTAATCATACATAGGACCAAAGCCTAATGACGGAATCTTGGTGGGAGAGAAGTAAAGGAATGTTTACAACTATCACAAATAAATCAAAAGTGTCTAAAACTAAATAACATTCCATCGGCTTTGGAAATCCTCCACACATAGCCTACGGCATTAGTGAGCTCTGCGCACACGCCAACCTCTAATATTATGTCAGCAATAGTGCTTATCTTATTTTAAGATATACTCCCCTGTCAAACAGTAACAAACGTTAGATTACTTAAGACTATTAAACAAATCAAATTCGAATAAACTCAAAAGTACCTCGCGACCCTCATACAGGTGGCAGATGTAGTGGAATAAACAAACTCAGTAAATCTGTACAATCTCAAAACTATCACTTTTCCTCTCCTTCTTATGTGTTTTTGTGAGGATGTACCTCATTGTTAGCTTCACAGAACTCTCACTTTAATTACATAAACATCCATTGTCAAGTAATTGGGAAAAACACAATATATTCTCTCAAGGTATCTATCAAGCGATACTGAAAAAAGTATCCTGACACCGAACATTCTCTCCCAAAGTTTAAAAATAAGTCTTGTCTTCAAAGCCGACGTCCAAAACACCGGATGGTATAGCGCCCACAATACATAAACCTTATCACTATAACACAAAGTAAAAGTTCAGTAGGTGATTTTCTAATACAAAACTTTTAGGACCCAAAACTATTACTTCCAAATGGGCCAAAGGCCCAAAGTATTAAGCCGCTGAAGGAAATCAATGAGGTCTTTCCCTATACGGTACGCCTGATAGTACCGGGTATTTGATGTGTACTGGATTGGCAAGGCAACTGAATACACCATGCAATCTGGTTTAAATCGCTTGTTTAAGATATCATGGTGTATTCATTTGCCCTTGTCAATCCGGGACACATATCAAATATCCGGTACTTTTAGGCACAGCATATAGGGAAAGACCTTCTCGATTTCCTTCAACGGCTTAATACTTTTGCCCACTTGTAAGTATTAGTCGTTGGGTCGTAAGAGTTTTGTATTAGAAAACACCTACTCAACCTTTTTTTTTTGTCATAATGAAAAGGCTTATATATTGTGGGTGCTCGACCATCCGGTGTTTTGGATGCTGACTTTGAAGACAAGACTTATTTTCAAGCTTTGGGAGAGGATGTTCGGTGTCAGGACACTTTTTTCGGCATCGCTTGATAGATACCTTGCGAGTATACATGGTATTTTTCCCAATTACTTGACAACAAAGAGGGACATTCTCGCAAAACACATAAGGAAGAGGAATAGTTTTGAGATTGTATGGATTTATCGAGATTGTTTATTCTACTACAACTGTCACCTGTATAAGGGTCACGAGGTACTGTAGAGTTCATTTGAATTTGATTTGTTTAACAATTTTAAGTAATTTAACGTTTGCTACTACTGTATGACAATTGTTTGACACGAGAGGATATCTTAGAATGAGATAAGCACTATCGCCGACACAATGTTAGAGGTTGGGGTGTGCGCAGAGCTCACTAATGCCGTAGGCTATGAGTGGAGGATTTCCAAAGCCGATGGAATGTTATTTAGTTTTAGACACTATTTGTGATAGCCGTAAACATCCCCTGACTTCTCTCCCACCAAGACTCTGTCACTGGAGTTTGGTCTCATGTATGATTTCCACCTGACATGCTCCTACTTCATGGTGATTTCCACCCCAAGTCCTACCCTCTCCACAATCAATGAAGAGCCATCAATAAAGAGCCCCTCAACCACAACCACGAAGGGCCCTCTATAGTCTCTCAATGCATACAACAAGAGTCTTATGCCTCCTCTGAGGCATATTGCATAGTAGAAGATTCAACTCCCGTCGAATGCTTGAAGTGTATCATAAAAGTGTGCTTGCAGCAGTGTATGGCATTTTCGCTACTTTCCTCTCAAGCAAACCCTGAACCTCCCCAGCACCAAAATTCCCAAATTGAGGAAAAGCCATTCTCTAACAAACAAACACAACCGGAAAAAAAAAAAAAAAAATTAGTCCTACAACAACATGCAACAATGACCTCAATATCTTTGCTAGATTTTTTACATCTAAAATTTATGCTCCAAAAGTTAAAATTTATAATAAAAAAAAAATGGTCTTAGGTCCATTATGTGAATTTCATAAGCTCCCAAGTCCACCTATTAGTTTTGTAAGGTGTCAAGTCCTATTTACAAAGTTCATAATAAGCCCAGTCCACTCCCTAGGATAAGGTACCCTAGGGTTTAGGCACTTTCACAGGATTTTAGGGTATATTTATCTATATAGGGTAAGCCGGTAAGGTACCCTACGATTTAGGCACTTTCATAGGGTTTTAGGGTGCACTTTCCTATCATAGGGTTTTAGTGGTTTATGCACTTTCATAGAGTACCCTAGGGTGTAGGTTAGTGGATGCTTACAAAAATAATAGGCGGACTTGTAGACTTATAAAATCTCTATAGTGGACCTATCACCAAATCTCCCTAAGCAATTTGTCTAGAAAAAGTGGAGATTCAAATGAGGTATGTATAATAGTCTGTCTTACTCGAAGAGAACAATACCAATGCTAAACTTTAGTTCTACAAGGAAACACAAATACCCATTTCCAAACAATTAGGGCTCGCTGTTCAACCAAAAAAAAAGGGGCTGAAAGGCTAAACGGGAATGGAGAAGGGACTATAACAGGAAGGTGGTTGTGGAGGGCAGAAAAAAAGTAGAACTCCTCAAACATTTTCAGAACTAAATACAAGGAGAAGAAAAGAATTCAAGACAAATCATATATAGACAAGTGACAATCAAAAGTCAAAACAAAGTAAAGAAAGATTACTTACCAAATTTTTTTTTAAAAAAACAATTTGGAAAGGAAAGACAGATTCATACCGGTCCTGCTGATGATCGAGAATGAAAGAGACCAAGCAACTTAGGAAATCAATATTCCGTGGCTCAGAATTGATTTTTGGAAGGAGCCTCTGGAACGAGAAATAGAGTCCAAGAATAAGATAATGGATAAATTGAAACATAATACCCAGTTCCTACTTTTTCCTCTACCCAGCAGTAAGCTGAAGTTGCTTTTATCTAGGACTCTGTTTTAGCTAAAAGTGGGTACATAACTACGGTTTTTTTTTTTTTCTTTCTTCTGAGATTCAAATAGCTAGGCTTCTGAGTACAGTCTCGTTCCGCTTTCTTCTTAAATTTTTTTTTTAAAAAGAAGGTAGTTTCAAACTCAAATATGACGAAAATGAAAAAATAATTTTTCAAATTTTTTTACACCATTTAAAAGATCTCAATGAAATCTATCAAACAAGATCTATATTGATAAAAAAAATTATTTACGTAAACACACAATTTTTGAGCTTGAAATTACCTTTCTTTTCTAAAAGTTCATTTTTTTCAGAAACTGGAACACCACCTAAATTTCAAGAAATACAGTATTTGATGAAAAGGAGCTCCAACCTTTTAACTAAATAAAAATCAAATTGAGGGAGTACCTTATTTTCCATCGAATCAAGGAAAGAGTGAGGTTTTTTTTTTTATCAAGTTTGATGAAAGAAGCTTTTGGGGATGTGCATGGAATTTTTAAAGATGATTTGATGAAATGTCAAAATGAGCAAGGTTTGGTGCATTTAAATCGTTCATAAAAAATGGTTAAAATGGACATTCGGGGATAGGTTTGGAAATCTTCAAAAGATTTGATGCAAGGTTTGATGAAAACCAAGGGAGTGTTTCATATCTAATCAAGCCTTTAACCAAATTTTCACCCACATTTGATGTAAAAAGAAAGCAAGGGTTGGCGATGGCCTGAACTTGCTATTAGAGCTAGTACAACAAAAGCTAGCCAATAGTTCACATTTACACTACAGCTAATCACTTTCTGTGACAAAATCAACTGGGTAAGACAGTTTGTTGGATCAATTATTATTCAACCACAAACACTTTACACACATACTTACATCTTTTTGTGGGGCCCACACACTGGAGGTGTAATGTGTGTGAGCCCTAATATGAATGTGAGTGAATTTGTATAAATATTTGTGTAAGTGTTTGTAGTTGTAAAATTATTGTTGCTGGATTACCAAATCCATTTGGGCCTTCCAAAATGTAAACAAAAAACAGAGTCCAAACCCACCACTAAAGAGGCTATAAATCATGGCCTTAGGGTAATGTGAAGGGAAAATGACGGCCAATGACGTGTTTTGATAATTAATATTCGTTAAGAATATTTTTAGTATTAATAAATGTTCTTAGCATGTCTTTGACATTAATTATCAAAACACGTTCTGAGCCGTCATTTTCCCTAATGTGAATCCCAATCCCCAAGAGTTGTTTAACAAACAGACCAAAAAAGACTAGATCATGCGCCTAAGCCCAAGCCAATCTAATAGCTCAACCACATAAACCAAGCTAGGGTTTCACTGACGATGATAAACAAAAGAGTGAAAAATAATACTCCTATTAAAAGTGTTCGTCAATGGAGTTAGAGCATCTCTAGTCTTACTCATATCTTCACTTCTTTTTTTTTTTTTTTTTTTTTTTTTTTTTTTGGGGGGGGGGTGAGCAATAACTCATCTTTAATGGCATACTCCTTTCTCTCACCAAAATCATTTTCAATTATTTTCGCTCATTTCTCTAGTCTTGACCCATTTTTTTTTTGATCCGCAGTCTTGACCCATTTCCTTTACCTTTTTTCCAAGGCTCAATCTTATCCGTCCTATTTACCATGTTGCCATTGAAAGCTTTTATAGTGGAAAAAATGGGTTTTGCCATTGGAGATGCACCTACCCAATTTTTATTTTTTTTGCACACACTTTTACTAAAATTTTGGTAAAATTATGGGCAAAGGTCGGAGATCTGTTCAGCACAATGACGAAGACATGTAGCATTCAGAGTCAAGAATAGATACTTGCTTTTTTTGGAGTATTTTTCAAATCTTACTTGGTGGGGGTTTCAACCTTTATATGGTACTATCGTTTAAGTTCATTTAAAAGTCAAAAATCAACCCTTCCGGTTAGTAATCAAAACTGGATCGGAGTTCAACAACATCGGCCGCTTTAGGCTTTTCGTGTTATATAAGTCTCAGGAGAAAATATTTTTAATAGCGGAGTCGTGAATAGTTGTTTACGGAGCTAATAGAGACCGTCTGAAAGTGTTTTGAACGGTCCGGATGTTAATGAAACTTTTCCGGAAAAGAGTCATTAAAATCCGGACCGTTCAGAACACTTTTGGACGATCGCAATTGGTCGCTGCATGCCGTAAAGAACTTGTTCACAGCTGAACCGTGAATAAGTTTCTCTCAAGTCTCAAATATTCAACAAGATTATTCCTTTCCCACGTCTTTATCGTTAATCATCGTCTCTTGTATATACTTTTCTAACCAACGTGCATGTTGTGGCGCCATAATTCGTGAATGGAATCATAGATTTGCTTGCCGCTAATATGGCCAGTGAGTCCTTCGGTTCACAAAACTAGAACTTAAAATTAATGTTTTTTTAAAGAAAATTCAAACCTTTTGTTTCATGTTTTTTGAAAAAAGAATTCAAACTTTTTCATTAATTTAAAGAATTCAATGACGTGTAGTAAATTGTCAAGAAAAAAGTTTAAATTTTTCTATTGTATGATTTTGAATTCCTCATTTTGCGAATCAGGCTATCATTCTGGGACGAATGGAGTATTTTATTCGAGTCGAGTCGTACATATTTTAATAAAGCATCATTTGATATTTGACTAATCTGAATATATAGTCCCGACGACACTCGTATCATTCAAACAGACCCTTAAAAGAATTACTACTTAAAGATACTCACTACGTTTCCAAATGAATGCCCCGAATCACTATTCACACTTCTCATAAAATTATCAAGATTTTTTAAGTTATAATATTTAACATATGCAATATGAATCTTGTTTAATAGATTTCACTTAATTTCATTAAACAAAGTTTTTAAAATCCTCGAAACCATTATAAACAACAAAATCTAGATAATTTTTTGAGGAAATCGGCTGCTTGGCAACCGCTTTGCAAAGATGCCGCTCGACAGCACCTCATTCGTGGAACGAAGGTAGTAATATTTTAATCAGCTGGGTAGCTGCCGACGACCGCCGCTAACTGCATCCATCCCTTCCTGGTTCCTGCTGACAAAAGCACCATCCCTTCCTGGTTCCTGCTGACAAAAGCAACATCTCGATAGACAAATACCGCACTTCCTTCCAACCGGTTAACTTCCTCCGTAACTTCCTCTTGTCAACTCCCCCACATATGGCCTCTTGATAAACCCTAATAAATTTGTCAACGGTCATCAATGTCAGCTACCTTCCCTCCATACTCCACAGCCTTATTAATTCTTCTCTCACTCCCCTCCTCTTCCAAAATCAGCCCTTTCCTCTTATATCTGAACACCCATCAATTTTTACTTTTTTCAGCAAATCCTCTGTTTTCCTGTGTTTGTTCTGTGGATTGGAACACCAGTATGAGTCCAGAAAAAACCCACAGCCAAGAACAAGAAAGAAGGGCAATCATTAATGGCCCTCGTCCAACTCCATTGAGGATAAAAATGGACTCCAAAGCCGTCAAGAAACCATCATCTTCCCATTTCAGTAAAGCCCAGAATTCGGATCATCATCACCCAGTGATCATTTACGCCCATTCCCCCAAAATCATCCACGCCAAGGCTCGGGATTTCAGGGCCCTGGTTCAGAACCTCACTGGTCTCTCGCGGCCTAAAGAAGCAATCAAGAACGAGAAAGAAATTACTGCTGAGGTTGAGCATAGTAATGGGTCTTCTTCATCGATAACGACGGAAGAGATTTCGTCCTCTTCTCATCAATATCTGGCTGATATGCCGCTTTTCACCCCGAATTCGACCAATTTGATGTTCTCTCCTCTGCCTATGTATCGATATTCGGATGCAGTCTCGTTCTCTCCACTGCCAAACATGGGTAGCTCAATATCGCCATCTTTGTTTGCTGTCAAGAAGGAATATCCTAAATTTTGATGAAGATGGAGGGATTCGGGGTTTTGGGCACAGAGAGTTGTTGTCTAGTGATTTGACTTGGTTTCCTGATTTATCTCAGGTTCATAGTTTGGTTCCTTCATTTTTCTTATTCCTATTCTTTCGATTATGTGTTTTTTGATGGTAAAAAAGATTGGAATAACAGACTGACAGGAGTTAGATGTGAATAACTTGATACTTATTTAGTTTGTCCTGTGGCCATCAAGGTGAAGGTTGATATGTCCAAGTTGGGATGGTTTTGATATTACATGTTGGACTGGTTTGGAATTGTGTTTGACTTTAATCATGCATATCTTGTGTGTGTTTTTTTCCTGATAAAATGATGTCCGGGTTAGTTTACGCGCACGTCAATTAATTCAGGCCATCTCTTGTTCTTGCCATATTTTCTTTTTAACATTTTCATTCATTTTGTGGCTTAATTAACAAGAGTTTAGGATCTGGATAACAGACTAGATTCTATTGAAGTTTATTTATTGATCACAGAGTAAGGCTGTGGCTAGCTTGAATTTATCAACCTTCAATCAATGTGGCTAGCTTGAATAAATGTTACAGTTACAGTTGCAAGTGCAAATAATTAAAGGCTGTGGAAAGATTTTCCTGTGAAAATTCTATGATCATACCAGTATGCCTTATTACACTAGACTGGAAACCTCAACACATCTAAAATAGTTTGAGAGCCTTGGGAGAGGTCATAGGTGATGTGCAAATTTTAATGTACTCGCAAGTGCACAAATCGTATCGAAGTATAGTTTAGCAAGTGCGAGGTCGAATCCACAGGGATTATTACAAATGAAACGCAGTTGAATAGCTCTTGTAATCTAAAATTAAATTTCCTAATCTAGTTCAATAATATTTTGTTTGGGTTGAGAAAAATTAATAAACTTGCAAGAATTAAAGGTACTTAAAGTACGTGATGATAAAAATACTAGGGCATTGAAATACATTACATGTATCATATCTATTGATAAGTATAATAGACCTAGTAAGGTTAGCACCACGAGAATCACAGACCTGGGGAGTAGGGACCAGTCCCATCTGGACCTCTCTATCAAATCTCACCTGGGACAAAATCAGGGAATGCAAGCTCCGCTCCACAGACGAGGCTGTCATAAGATCTGAGGACTAGCTCTGGTCCTCAGCTATAGAAAGAAGGACAATATTCGATTAATATTATCCAGCAAATATACTTATTCCAACAAAGATACCTCTTTGGGATTCGGTACAATCTAAATCCTAGGGGATAAAGAACGCCATCAATAAGATAAGCATTAAATGCCCTTAATATACATAATCAGGATTGGATTGGGATTCCTAGCTAAGGCGGGACTCCCCTAACCTTAAAAAGGTAATCCAGAACTCACGGGAAGTAGTCCAACAAGGACTCAACCTCCTATCAAGATGCCTATAAATACAACGCTGGAATACTAATCAAAGGTACGCAACACATAACCGAGAATCTCAATACTCTCACCATATAGCAAGTACTTTACTGACTTAGGCATTGAAGGTGGTTGGCAAGCCACCACACCGGTGACTCAAGCTTTTACATTGTTTTGCAGGATCAGGTCGGAGTTGACGACAAAACTGATTCATCATCTATAATATTTATGTTTCTCAATTCTCCAATTTCTCTGCACAATAAGTTGGTGGCAAAGTTTTTTTATTGTTGAAAATAAACAAGACAACTCTTTTTCTTAGCTTTTACTATTTTAGTTCTTCTTTTGCCAAACAAATGTATAAAATCAAAACATTCATTGAATCCATCAAAACACAAT
>JAOTQK010000024.1:13211803-13232280 GCA_025642025.1 Rhododendron ferrugineum | reverse complement strand
GGGGGATTATTTTCGGACACCTCGAAACCCATCCAAAAGTTATACCGCCCGAAGCCCTTCCTCGCCGGATATAGGAAGGAGGGTATTAGATAAGACCCCTCCGTTTTTGTGTCCCAAACGGGGTCTTCGGCCTGGCCCCATGTACTAAGAAGGGGGCAAAACTAATCCCCCCTTCCAAAACCCCATCCAAACGGTGCCTTATTTTTACGATAAATGATAAACACAACCTTAAATGTTAACAATATCCGAAAAGAGTATATTAATATCTATGAATCGCCAGGGGAGACCCTAATTTTACAAGAATATATATCTGTTTTTTTCATCCGCAGCTGAACCAATGAGCATAAACAGGCATAACCCGAACCCGCAACCCATGTCAACATGTTTTTTTGTTACAACCTATATGCGGCTGGCTACGCATTGGATTGGGCCTTTGGGTCAACAGTCAACTATTGGGATTATTTTAAGCCGCTCCCACGTCATAAGATATCTCTGGCAAACAAAACAAATACCTCCGCGTTTACTAGAAGAATTATCCAATACCGTCACGTGTGGCCTGCGGACCCTTTTTTATTGTTACGATAGTGTGGGGTCTAAAGACAAAGTGTGTAGGTCTCGTATCAATGTGTAATAAAAAAAAAATGACCTTGAAGCACCACATGATGATGTTCAGAGACATTGAATAATCTCTCCGTTTACTATAAGGATCGTTTAGATGGAGTAGTAATATCCTGTGCTGAACAAGGTTTTAAGTAAACGAACACTTGTAGATGTAATTATCAATTACAGTAGCTAATTTTAAAACCTTTACTTCTTCGAAGAGCCAAAGTTGATCTTTTCGGTTTGAGTTTTGAGGAAATTTTTTGAAAATAATGAGTGGATAGAAATAGATAGAAAATTTATGAAAGACCATGCTCAAGGATTTTAAGACCCCAAAACGAACAACGCCGCGTTTGGAATGAACTAGGGGATGGTGCTGTGCGCCACTGTACACATCCGGGCCGCTCGTTCGGCAATCTAACGGTCCAAATCTCATGTCCATCACCCAAGCATCCAAGCCGTTTATTGCCAAAATGAAAATCTAGACCATTGCTTTGCCGATAGGACAGCCCGGATGTGCGCGGGTTCGTTTGGAATATGAATGGACTGGGGAGAAGAGTGAGGGGCAGAGGGGGAGGGTGAAATGGGTATATAAGTAGTATAAGAGAGTTTTCCTTGTTTTTCTAATTTGTCGTAGATAAAAGAAAATATGACGTCGGCCTTGTTCGTTTCACATTTTAGTTTTTTTTTAGGTTTTTTTTTCTAATCATTATTCTATTTTTCTCTCAAATCATTACCCTATTTCTCCAATTATTATTTTCATTTCTCTCTCTATCTCTCTACTCATTACCCCTCTCTCCAATCATTATTCTATTTCTCTCTCCACCTACGACCAAAATTACCAAAAATGAAAAAATGCAAAACGAACAAAGCCAAACATATGGCATACATTTGCCTTAGTATACAGTACGATGCGGAGTACCACAAAATTTTGTATATTGACAGTAGCTAGATTGGTTAACTGAATACCTATTACCAATAAAAAAAAAAATGCACAGACAATGCACATACAGGTGTGTGTGGTCCACTAAGGCCTCCAGAGATCCACACAAATGAATGAATGATCCGAACCCTTCATTAATTTTTAAATAATTTTTTGAGTTGCCCTCTTTAAAAATTAGCTCAATTGCATAACTGTAAGTACTAAATCCTATCTTCCAATTTTTTATTTAAGAATTTGAAATCTGAATGAATTTAGAAAAATAAGTTAGACAATTGGATGAATCACTTACAGTTAATCGATAGAGTTGGGGTTATTTGATAAAACTGAAAACTGAAACTGAAAGCGGAAGAATTAAGTACTGAAAACTGAATGCTGAATTTTTTAAGCTGAAAAGCTGTTTGATAAATATATTAAGTACTGAATTAAAAAAATTATGAATTAATTTTGTTCTAATTCTCTCTTAATTTACTAATAGTCACAATATATTTATGGTAATGGTGGTGGTGGTGATGTAGTGATGGTAGTGGTGGTGGGTGGAGTGGTGGTGGTGGAGTAGTGGTGATGGTGGAGTGGTGGAGTGGTAGAGGTGGAGAGTGGTGGAGGTGGAGGGTGGTGGAGTGGTGGAGGTGGTGGTGGTGGTGGAGTAGTGGTGGTGGCGGTGGTGGAGCTGGTGGTTGTGATGTGGTGGTGGTGGTGGAGTGGTAGTAGTGGAGTGGTGGTGGTGGTGGTGGTGGAGTGGTGGAGCTGGTGGTGGTGGAAGTGGTGGTGTTGGTAGTGGTAGTGGAGTGGTGGAGGTGGAGGTGGAGGTGGTGGTAGTGGTGGTGGTGGAGTGGTGGAAGAGTTGGTGGGAGTGGTTGTGGTGGTGGTGGAGTGGTGGAGGTGTTGATAGGAGTGGTTGTGGTGGTGGTATAGTGGTTGAATGCAAGTATACAAAATTCAGCCATAATTAAATAGCTCAAATCTACTTAATTTTTTTCAACTTTTTAGCTTACATTTTAAGTGACACTTAATTTGTTAAGTAATGTAAAATATGGTTATCAAATCTACTGAATCACTTATTACTTAATTGATTCAGTTTTAAGTGCTGAATTTAGGTTATCAAACAAAATGTTTTGTTCCAAGGCAATTACATATATTTTGTTCTGAATAACGAAAAAATGGTTAGTTTCAATAATAATACTCCGTATGTTCGAAAAGTTTACTAGTCAAACGGCTTTGATCATTATATTCAGGCTGTGTAGTCAATTATATGGCTCATCTTCTTGGACTGCAAGTAACAATATTAAAGTTGGTTTATAAAAGAGTAAGACTAAAGTTTTTTTTTGACAAGGAAGTAATAAGATTAAAGTTGAGAATGCTGATTATTTTTGGGCAATAGAAAGGAATACAGAAGATGAGTTAGCCGAAGGGGTTAGTCCGGTTGCTTGGTGGGTTTGCTCTCCACACATTGATTAGGGTCTGATTCTTGAATTAGGCCGGAAGAAAATAATTTCTTTTGAATTCCCTAGTTTCGGTGTGGATGGCTTGCCTTTTGACAGAACTAAGGAAGCGATTCATTGTAGTACGCGTAAGTTTGCTTGGACAACCTTAACTGTCGGAAAATAAATAAATAAAGATGATGAGAGGAAAACCTTCTGGTAGTTTCCAAGAAACTTTCCATCTATGAACACAAAATAAGAACTGGAAACAAAAAATCCAGCAGTAACATATATATCTATAAGCGTAAGTTTGCTTGGACAACCTTAACTGTCGGAAAATAAATAAATAAAGATGATGAGAGGAAAACCTTCTGGTAGTTTCCAAGAAACTTTCCATCTATGAACACAAAATAAGAACTGGAAACAAAAAATCCAGCAGTAACATATATAGTCTAATATAGATACAAAAAGTGGAAATACCTAGGCAAGTCTCATCGGTTCCCCTTCTTTTCTGGGTTATTGACTCCATTTCAAATTTATTTTTACCTCCAAGGGATAATATTGACTCCATAAATATCAAGTCCAAACTTACAAACATGCACTGCATCCAGGGCGCGGACCCATCATAGGGCACGTGGGGTCACGTGCCCCCACGTCGTTTAAAAATTTTTTTAGTGGTTTTGTATATATATTATTTATGTTGAATGCATGTAAGTAGTTGTCTGTTGGTGCAGACGGTGGTGGGTTCGAGACTACCCCCATGCTCTCCTGCAGTTTTTTTTTTTTTTTTTGCCTTTTTCCCAAAAGACTAGAAAATGTGTCTTTTTTTTTCTTTTCCAAAAAACAGTAGAAAATAGTAGTGCGTACCTTATTTTTTATACTATTCGTGGGTTCGAGTCTACCTCCACATTGCATTTGTATACTTTTTGTTCCCAAAACTGTAATAATAGAGTTAGTAATAAAAAAATAGATGATGAACATGTGATAATGTTGTTTTAATGCATTTAGTCAAGGTGCGAAAGTTTGTCCAAGTAGCTAATTATTAAAATACATATATACTTTAAAATTATTAATTTATCATGAATGCTAAAATTATTGTGGAGTAAATGTGCTTAACTGTAACTCGTACATTACAGTTACAAAAAAAATTGGTACCCCCGCTATGTCAAATTTCTGGGTCCGCCTCTGACTACATCCCTCTCATTCGGACTCTTTCATTTCTCTCTATAGTTCAATTCCTTGGAACTCCATTTTAGATCTTTTTAGGTTCATCTGATTAGAGAGAAAAAGACGATGGATAGTGAAAACATTGTACCGAGACACAAAGGCGAGCAAAAAGGAATAAAATCTATTTTCTTGCGCGTGTGCTGAATCGCATTTAAATTGGGAACGAAACTAACAGAAAAACTTACCATTCTAGTGTGAAAGCAAAAGGAATATTTGTTTTGAAAAGGGAAATGATATTGGTACTCCAAATATTGATGGAGGCACTCCAAAAAACAAATGAAAATAACTTTGGAATTACACTGATTTTGGAGTGCCTACATCAATTTTTGGAGTGTCAATATCATTTTCCTTTGAAAATCATGCTCGAGTTTATGAATCTTTTTATTAGCAATGCCATGTAACATTTGATACTTGGTGCAATCAATATCTTTTCATGAATCGCTAGAAAGGCTATCGTGGAAGGCTAGCAGAGGGCCTTCTCTTCCAAGCTAACTCGATAGAATAAATTTGCTTAGAGTTCTCCTCTTGTTCCGGTCTTACTAATTCTCTACACGCCAATGGTTGGGTCGGCTCCGTCTGTTCCCGTGGCAAACAGAGTCTCCGTAACGAACCGACTACTTCCGGTAGTTTTCCCACAGCGACCACAAAACAGGGTAGCGTCACACTGGAGCTCAAATTAATTAGGCGAAAAATTATACGTACTAAAATTGATAGGGTAGTGATTTTGCCACACACTTTTTTGATAATGTCACACCCTGTAAATATATGTTTTAGTACAAAAATACACTTGCAGGGTGTGATATTATCAAAAGATGGTATGGCAAAACCATTTCCCAATTGATATAGGAAACTTTAGGAGATTTCCAAAAGTGTCGAGCCAATTCGGAGGCAATAATTGGGGTGGTCAAAAGTACTAAAAGTTATGTCCAGGAATAATCAAGTGCCAGGGAAGACAGAGAGACAGAGAGCCCATGTCCTGATGTCCAATCTATGCGACGGTCCATGTGGGGTGTACGTGCATATTCAAGGGCCAAGGGAGATGTTTTTTTTTACTATACTTGGCACCTTAGTCCAGATTGAACACACTCATCACTCGTTCATGGCATTCTTGTCTTGATCCTTGAGATTATGTTCTCCTTGTGTGTTGCTGTTGATTAGTACTTGAAGGGGATGCTGCTTGTGCAGAGCGGCCCATCCGGCTGTTCATTTCGGCAATCGACGGTTCGGATTTTAATCCGAGTAACGGACGGTTCCGATTTTTATGCACTTAGATTAAATCCAAGTCGTCCATACCGAGATGAGCGGCCGGATGGATAGCTCGGCACCGCTGCCAACCACGGGTGCTTGGCAGCATCTCCCATTCTAGGTGTGCTTGTAAGGGATTTTACTCAATAATAAAAGACAATGTGAGTTAGTTCGACCACTCTGAGGTAGAATAAAACGATATCATCAAATGCCACTGTAAAGTTGTCAAACTTCTAACTGTGGTAGCATATGATCACACACAAAAAAGAAGCTATAGTAGCATGATCAAAAAACTTGTAAAAATAAGTACTTATTTTTTGAATTAAATGTAATTTATTGTGAAAAAATGACATATCTCGTAAAGCGGGAAACAAGTACTTTAAAAAATAAGAACCTTAGAGGAACAGGGCCGGGCATGATTTTGTTTGAATTAAGTAAAAACCTCCCAAAAAAAGTAAATTAAAAAGACTGTTTAAAAAAAACTTATCCTGGTAGTAGTATTCTTGGGCATTTGGGCTGAAATTAAGTAATAATCCGTAGTTGGTTAGGTCCACCCAAGCATGATTTTGTTTGATAGCACTATTAAATAGTGAAAATTGGTTACACCCTTATACCTAATGTCTTTGGTTAAAAGTTGATACATCACCCTTGGATCGTCCAGGGTCATTGTTTTTTTCTTTTCTTTTCTTCTCATATTTTAGAAGCATGTATGCTACCCAAATTCCTTCCCAACCCATGAACAAAAGGGTATCAACTCCCTCCCCATAAGAGTTGAACTGACAGCCTAATCGCACATAAACGCAACTACACAATCGTTTGGCCAAGTGCGCCTGTTCACTATCATCAGCTAGATAACATAGTATTTTTCATGTTGGCAACGCCCCTTTGGAAAGAAAAACCATGGCTCTTTAATTCCTCTCTCTCTCTCTCTCTCTCAAACCAAAAGTTCCATTGGAAACCCCTATATATGCCACCCTTTTCAAAGCCTTTCGGTGACCAATTCAGTGGCTTTCACTCATTACTCTTCTTTTTCTCATCATGTAGATCTCCACCATTCTCTGCCTCTCTAAAACCATTCTCTGCCTCTCTAAAACAGAGAATAAACAGAGCATGTATCAATTCATCAACATTCTCTGATGTCCCAACGCTTAATTCTTTCAATTACTCCACAAAACCAAAACCCAACTCATATATTTCCACAACCCAACAATTTCCCTCACTTTCTCTCAACTCCAATCCAGACACCACCGACATTGTTTGACTATCGAAACACCATGGCAGTTGATGTGTGCTCAGAGATTTCTAGTTTATGCGCAAGTCCTAGGCTCTCGTTCTCTCGTGATCGCAATGAAACCGACACCCGACGATCAGATTCCTCCCTCTTGGATCCCGGTTTCGATTTTGATTTCTCCATCGGCAACACCAGATTCAACCAAGAACTTCCCTCCGCCGATGAGCTCTTCTCCGACGGCAAGATTCTCCCAGTCGAAATCAACAAGACTGCCGCAGCGACAACGAAAAAAACCCTTCACTCCAAAACAAGTGTTTCCCCCACTAGGCCTGGTACAATTACGAGAAGTACTAGCAAAAGTGTCATTGAGGATACCGAGAAGAAAAGATTGATAGAGTTCTTATCCATGGAGTATGATGAAGAAGAGGCAAAGCAGCCAGTATCGAAATCCTTTTGGCAGTTCAGACGAAGCACTAGTCTGAACTGCGATAATGGCCATAGCGCAAGCCTAATCCGATCGCTGCAGTTTCTTTCGCGAAGCCACTCGACCGGTTCAGCACCGAATCCGAAACGAAGGGCGGTTTCGAAGTATACCCAGAAGCAGAATTCATTGAAAGAACCACCAGCGGCTGCCTTTTCGCCGCCTTCTCATTATGGGTATTACCCGTATAATTCGTCGAAAAGGCCTCCACGGAAGAAGAACTGCAGCAGATCTTATGGTAATGGCGTCCGGATTAGTCCTGTTTTGAATATTCCACCTAGTTGTATGGCTGGAGGAAGTGCGAGTCTGTTTGGATTGATCTGTATTGGTAAGGCTAAAAAGAAGAAGTAACGTTCTTATGTACAGATTGGCCCTTTTCGCTTTGTTAGTTTCGACCCGGAACCCTCTTTCCTTTATTTCTTAGTAATTCTTCTATTCTAAGTCACTCGGTCATAGAGAAATTATTGGACAGATACACTGTGCTCGAGCTTTGGATCAATGTCCCCGGAAGCAAGGAGAATGCCTGCGTGTTTCAACGAGAACACTGAAAAAGCCAAATTCAGCTCTACGTAAGATGGCCAAAGTACGGCTGAGCAATTGACGCGATATTATATTAGCTCAAAATCACGACGAGGAGAGATTCTGATGGGTCGCTTCGGTCTAAATACATTATAATCATGTCTGTGTGTTTGTGATTGGATTTTTGAAGTACGGTTTTCTTGAGATTTCTTAGCTGCATATCAAACTGTGCAGTTCATGATGTTTTGATAATGGACAGTAGACAGATCAATTGGTGCAATATTGTCAACTTAACATGTGAGCTTAATTAGAGGGAAGAATCATTGGGAATTAGGTCCTTTTGGAGTACTCATCTTTTGCATGTGGCCATTTCAATGATACGTAGCATGATTAGATCAATCAAGCCTTGACACTGCCTTGTTGTTGGATTCAGTGTTCTAGCAGCATTGCTCGTTCGACTTCTCGCAAAATGTGAGTCCTACCTTCACCAAAGGGATGAAAAATCCCCTAGGCGGACTCTTGGACTTGAGGGCTACCCAAGATGTGTAGCTCAAAATAGAATTTGTTAGACTTCAAACTGGGAAATAATTGGCTCGAGGCGGACATCATGAGCATAGACTATATCGGTCGGACTAGGATGGAGCTGTTTCTAAATCATATGGAACCAGTTTGGGAGACTTAGAAACCATCCTTTAAGCAATAGCAACTCGGGGAGTCCTGCACTGGAGGAATTAACTCAATGATTTAATCTTTGGTGGGTACACCATCTCCATGACTATATGAATATACCAAGTACTAATAGGGGACCATGGAACAATATGCCTTTCTTTCATGGCCTTCCATGCTTTGTTTTCTTTTCCCCATTTCAAATTTTTGGGGGTGCAAAATAATTGCATGGGTATATTGTCTTTTTGTGTTTTGAATTTGATTCTCTTGAAGGCTTCCTTTGTTATGAATGCCCATAAAGATGAGGGTAAATCATAGTTAACCCCCTCAAATTATGCACCGGGGACACTTTACCCCCTTAGAATTTTAATTTTTACACTAAACCACCTCAAACTAATGGAAATGCAACTTTCGTTTTCATTCTGTTACGAATTGGATGGAAAATGTTACATGTCCTCTCATCCGGGAAAAAAATAAGACGTTATTGCCCTTTCTCTTCTCTACATCCAGATACGTACATATTACTATCACCAAACCAAAACCAAAACCGAAAACAAAAACAAAGACAATATCACACCCATCACAAACCCCCTCCGATCACCTATATCCGGTGTTGCAATCTTAATTTCTCGAACAATACCTTGTTGAACAGCTTGCCGCCTTTGACGTACTCCATGACGAAAAAGACCTTCGACTTGGTCGCCATGACCTCGAATAGCTAGACGATGTTGAGGTGCCGGACGCAGCGTAGGATCGAGATCTCGCGGTTGATGTGGGCGATTAGCAGCCCTTGAGAATCTTCTCCTTTTCTCTTTTCTTTCTCTTTTGGCAGTCGATGCCAGATGATGCCACCACGTCGGCCCTTCTCCGACATCGCCACCCAACCCTAATCACCTACCCTTAGCCATCGACTGCCCGATATGACTCTGTCAGCAGGCCAATCATGAAATGACAAAGCACAGCCATACGAACCCATCTCTCACTGGTTCAACATCACTCTCGCCGTTCATCATCTTCGGCATGTGAAGATTTCTTCTGGAGTGATCTTTGATCGACGTTTAGGGTTTTGGCACACAAATGGGTTTTGATCATTTTGGTAGGTTCTGCATTTCCATAATTTTTTTTTTGAAACGGCAAAAATATTATTAAGAGAAACTCGATAAAAATTTGAGGTAGTTAAGTGCCAAAAATAAAAAATTTGAGGGGGTTAACTATAATTTACCCTGAAGATGATATGATTATTCTCTTCTTCTTTTTTATAATCAGATGTCTGAGCCAGTTTGAGCGCAACTCGACTAATTCTGGGACCCTAAAAATAACAATCGGACAAACCTTCCGATGGTCCCAAGATTTGAAGCTCATGGCGGATAAGCACTTATATTAGCTTTCTAACAATTATTCTCTTCTTCTTTTTGTGTTTATGTAGCCCAATTATGAGTAGAGCTGGATTTGAGGAATGGTTATAGAATTAAACCAATCATTGAGAATCACCTTTAGTATTTGTAGCTTTTCCAATCCAACTTGTTTAATGTATTAGTTAGTTGATTGGATCGGCATGCTCACTCAATTACCAGAAGAACATGGCTCTGGCTCATGTTTGTAATATCCCCCCTTTCTTTTTGAGACAGCCAACCATCCAGCTGGTTCTTCCTTCCTTCCTTTTTTTTTTTTTCCCAATCTTTTTTAGGTCAGATTTTTGTGGCTTGCCACCGCTGCCCTTGAAAACTGGAGCAATAGTTTCATTAGCATTTTCTCAATCCAAAAATGGATATTCCAAGTTTGGAGTTGGTTTTTACAAAAATAAAAATAAAAATAAAAATATGCAACTGTAAGAAACTGCTGGGGAAATAGAATCCCACCCTTTCCAAGAGAACACCAAAAAGATGTCTTATTATATCTTGCTCCCCTAAGCTATCGCACTTTTTCAAACTGCTTCCTAAACTATAAAACCTGACACTTAACCACCTTCAACTACCTAAACATTTCAACTTGGGCTCTTTATTAGTATTCTACAGTCGTATAATAGCCATCAAAAAGCACGGTATAGTGTTCAATTGTTTATATAGTCTAAGGTAGTCAAGTGTAAGGTTTTTATTTTATTGGTAATTTGAAAAAAATGTGATAGTTCAAGGGGCAAGATGTAATCAAGATGGTAGATGTTCCAAATTACCAAAAGGCAATATGAAAACGACGGGTTTTGTGTTTTCAAAAAATGACCAAAGTGGGACTAAGAGCATCTCCAACCGTCATGCAAACCATCAGCCAATGCCAATTTTTGGCTTAAAGACCCAATTCCTTCCCTCCAACGGTTGGCCATTTTGTACGCCAACAAATGGCTCTGCCATTTCTTTCGCCAAATTTGGCTGAGGAAATGGCAGAAGTCATTTGTGTCACATCAGATTTTCACTCCCGTCGTCAACTACCAAAACCTCAAATCAAACAACTGTAATTAAGTTGCTACTCCATGAACCCTTCTCCTGCTGCTCCTACTAAAGCTCACATCTACGTACTGTTTTGGTATTTAAATTTGTATGACATTACAAATGCTTCACTTAGTTCAAGACCAAAATTTGACATCCGTAACCCACCAGGGTAGTCAAATTGTACAAGGTTGGCACTGGAACCTTAACCATAAATCCTCCACTTTTACTTCCCCGTATTTGGGCTTTACTTAGCCATGATGTTTCATGTAGCAATTGTTGTAATTATCTATGTAGTATCCTTCTTCTTCCCCACCCCACCCCCCCCTCAAATGTTAGAATATAGCAATAAGAAAAGAAATAAATGAGGTGCAGCCAACATTTAACATTAATAAGTACATAGCATCTTTATTTACGTTGTGGGAAAAACTCCAATACACACTCTACTCCGTATAACTGAATATGTTATGGCTATTTTGGACAAATATGCCTCTAAGATGTTATGCCTCTAAATGGTAAATGTTATGTCTCTCAATGGTTAAGGGTGCATACGGTATACACCATTACACTTACTTGGTAGTAAAATGTACATTACGCCAATGTTATGCCTATTGATAAAATGTTACGTCTCTCAGTGGTAAACGTTATGGGTGCATATCGTACGCTAAGTGTGCACCATAGCCGTTCCGGTATGTTGTTCCTTATACCATATTAACTTTAATAATCCAGAAATAAGCATATATATAGTTAAAAAATAAGGACACTGCTTCTCGGAAATTTGCCGAGAAAATTGCACTCGTCCAAGATTTTTTTCTGTACATCCAGGATCTAATTCAATGATCAGTTTCGTCCATATTGTAGATTTAGTTGAAATACGCAAGTGTGATTTACAATCATGTTAATTAAATATCAATTAGCATGCGAACAGAATAAAAGAAACAAATCAAAACAGAATTTTGGGATCCAGTGTGTGCAGTACATCATTTTGATTTGACTTATTTTTTTCCTATGTTCACATACTAATTGGTCTTCAATAAACATGATCTTAAACCACTTTAATGTGTTTCAGCGATATCTACAATATGGACATAATTGATTATTAAACTAGGTCCGGCAAGGGGCCGGAAAAGACCGAACTTCACCCGGGCAGGTGGTCTTGGCAAAATGCCAAGAAGCCATTTACTTTAATTTTGGAAAGCATAATCATGACCATAGCTAAAGCATTCTAGTCGAAATCCTAATCATGTGTGAATTTGATAGGCATGAAGTGAATCAACTCACATAAAGTTTTGGTGGACTGGTTTCCTAATTGATGTGGAGAAATGATGATGGTGGTGCAACTTTTTTTTTTTTTTTTTCCAATCGGTAGTAGAGATCATTGCATCATGTATGAAGTACAAAGTAGAAATCACGGAACACTACATCCATTGTGTGAGAGTCCACGAGATAACTGAGTCCAACAATTGAACCAACAGGATAAATAAACTCATCAAAAGGACAACAATTACTTTAAGCATAACTCAACTACAAGCCCCAGGGAGAAATAACCCCAACAAATACAAAGAAAGGAACACTCACACGCCGGTGAGAAGACTCTAACTCCTGACCTCCTAATGAAATGCAAGAGTCCGGCCAACTGAGCTGACCCCAGTTGGTTAACGGTGATGCAACTTCAAGTTTCTAAATTCGCTCATGAGATAACTATTCAGGGTAGAAAGGTCTACTGGCATAGTTCACCTCTGTTCTCATGCACTTCTTCCACTATAGCTTTGTGTTTTCACTTTGAAACATATTTAAGGACATGAGAATACAAGCTCCACATTCAACAGCGGCTCAATCGGTTCTGGGTCAATATGCACAGCAATCATCCTGATGTTGTGAGTTGGAACTCTTCCCCTGGCCGCTTTGTCAGCAAGGAGGCGGACGTTACCTCGAGTCCTCCTTACATAGACTGGTCCTGGCTTCGGAAAATACACGCGAATCCTAGGGTAGTTCACATCCTTTGGCTTGTGGCCCTTGGAAGATTAGCTACCAAAGATAATCTCTTCAAAAGTAACGTTACTCCCAATCCGTAGTGCATTTTCTGCCCGGATTCCACTGAGGATAACTTACATGTCATCCGCGATTGCCCTGCGGCCCGTGACATTTGGGAACTCCTCCTCCCTTCTTCCCTCCAATCCCAATTCTTTGGTGAGTCTACTTCTCTTCCAATGTGGCTTCATTCCGATTGTAAGTCTAATCTTATTCTTCAAGCGGAAAGACAACGGACCCGATTGCCTTGGTCCGTTGTCTTTCCGCTTGCTTGGTGGTGCATTTGGCTTAATCGGAATAAACACCATTTTCGGTCCTCTAGCTCTTCTAATCCACTGGACTTTAAATTTTTTAATTACTTGGATATTTTGGCTCGGGCAAACGAATGGTTCTTTACAGTTCATGTTACCAAGCAGCCCTCCTCTCCCTCGGTTCACAATTTGGTGGGATGGGATAGAGTGGGAAATGCCGCGGTGGGGGGGTTTGGTTCGGGATTATAATGGCAATCTTGTCATGGGATTTCAAAAATATATTGGGACTCGCTCTGCGTTAGCAGCAGAATTATGGCATGGGGTATATGCGATGGCCTGCAAGTTGCCAGGGAGGGATCATAGGTGGGAGAATATCATTGTGGTTACCGATGCCTTAACTGCTTTGAATACCATTCAAGACACAAACTTGGTGGGATCTCATCCCTTGAGTGCTCTAATTAATCCTTGATTGCAAGTACCTTATAGCAGGCTTACCGATGGCGAGGATCAAGCATGATCATATATCTTGATAAAGGATGCTCTTAGTCACCCTCTTGGTTTTATTCCGTTTTTAGTTGTTCCTTCTATCATGTCTTTTAATTTTCATTAAGACTTTGTATGGATTAAATACCTCAGACTTATTCGTATTTCTTAATTTATGCTAGTACGTTTATTACCAAAAAAAAAAAAAAAACATTCACTAGTGGCAAGAGAGTACTACTACAAAAAAAAAAAAAAAAGTGAAATGATTGGCAGGATTGAAACACTATACCAAATCCAGGGTTTAAACTTCGTAACATGAAGTTCAATCCAAGCACAAAAGATCAACTCTATTTGGTGATCGATCTTCCTCTTGCGGTTATCTGTGTTACGGGCATTGGAAAACGTTTTATCATCTCTTCCTGACAGATTAAACTAATGCTTAGGGACGGAACCATAATTTATATAGAGTGGAGGTCAAAACTAACTTCAAATTTCACATATTTACGTGCATGGTTGTTGACTTTTTGAGTTTTCCTTACAAATAGTCTGAAATTCAAGCATGGGAATAGTATTTTACAAGAAAACCATAGCCATTTTCTATTCCTACTTGGGCAAAACATACATTGGTGCGTAAAAGGTAGTAACTTTTTCCACTAGTCACTTTTGTTTTAGTTTTTGAAGTTTGAGCAACAGATATAGTACCTTATGAACATTTAATTTGTATTTTACACTATATATAAGATGATTTTAGCAAGGTGGGGGTGACTAGAACTTCCCCACCCTTAACCCTTGTTGGGAAAAATTACAATATGGTCGGCAGATTCCAGTAAACAAGTCCATCGAATAAACAAACTGACATACGAATTACAGAATCCAAGTGTTGATACAGGTTACGAGCGAATTGAAATAACGATACAAAAAATCGAACAGATTTATGTGTTTCACACCTTCTCCTAAAACAGATTCACCGCCTACCGAAGGATATTGAGGTTGAATCGGCGTCTGTCTCCCAGTATAATCCGGCTAGAACCACATCTCACGAAACAACACCGTAAGTAGCCTTGGCGAACTGGCTTGCGTCTCTCTCTCTCTCTCTCTCTCTCTCTCAAAGATTGCCACTCTGAATTTGCGGTTTGGAATCTGATAACTTGTGTCAAAATCAGAAACGGGATTCTCTTCTTATAAGCCATGAGAGACCCTTGGACTGCTATGAATTCACTAGGAGGAAAAACTGCTGAAATTAAAAATTCAGGGATTAACTCAGCCTTCATGGGGTGATCATGGCTAGTAACCAGTCGCACTCATTAACTAATATCGCGTTGTCCAGATTCGTTGAAAATGTAGTTTTCGAATAAATGAGATGGTAACAAGTAGAGTGCAAAGTCATTGCCCAAAAATAAAGCAAATAAATAAGCAAGAACACCCAAGGCCAAAACACATGTCGCCCATAAAATGGGAAGGAGGGAGAGAGAGATATGTTAATCCATTTTTGATAGTTAAGAATAAGAAGGGAAAATTGTGGATGTATTGAAATAGACAGAGTATGTAGGAGTAAAGGACGTATTGAAATAGACAGAATATGTCTTTTACCTCAATTGTTTTGTGGTACAAGCATTCGCAGGGGGCAGGGTAAAGGTGAAAATTTTCAACATTTTGAACGAATGAAATCGGGGCATACGGAGGGTCTCCCAAGACACTTTTTCACATATCGAGAAATAACGTAGATAATTCAGATGAATAATGACAAAAAAAGATGAATAATTTTTTAAAAGAGAGAGAGAGAGAGCAAAAAACAATTCACATGTAGTACAGTAATTTTTTTGTCCCTTCGCTTGAGTTCAAATTTGGGCCTTGGGCCTCAGATTGGGGTGGAACCGGTTTGGTTCATAGTCAACGCGGGCATTCCAAATTTCAACATTCTAAAACAAGTCAGAATCCAGATCAAAAAACTTTTGAAAAGAAAATGTCAGCATCCTCCTCTCTTTTTCCAGTTTTGTGGTCTTGAATTCCACTTTCAAAGAATGTGTTCATCCAAATCTTTTTGAACGTCATCCAATTTGAATGCTTTTTCGCTAACGGTCAACACTCGTTCAATTAAACACAAATCCATCCAGGAGTAGAATTTTCAGCGCCTTCCAAACATATACTGTATCTTTTTCCCTAAAGTAAGATGTTAGTATGATAGTAGAATATTTCCAACATTATCGATGGTACTCCATCAACTCGAATTGAAGACCTCACACCACGCACACCATAAAGTGGCGCTACACGACAGTTGGGTCAACTGCCTTGTTTACCTTCAAATAGTTGAGGGGGGAGAAACAAGGGGAAGATCTGCACATTCGCAAAATGAGTGAATACAGAAAGCATGGTCCTCGGAGAGATTAAGGTCACAATGAACTTGCACGCCGCACCATTGAGACAGAATGAAACTCGAAGGCAGCATAAATCCTAGATGCAGTTGCAACTCTTTGCTTTCCAGAATGGAATTTCCAATTACAGAAAATACAAGTTATACAACTGGGCACATTGCAACGACTCCAGCACCAGACTGTTAAATAATTACTGGGCGGAATATGTTGTTGGCCGTCAAAAGGACCGCAAATAACCAGAGTCGTAGTCCAGACTAGTTAAAAGAGGCATTACCTCCAGCGAATCTTTTATCTTCCAAGGGCATGATATCAGCTGCCTAAGCTGAAGCCAATCCACAGCTGGGAGAGGGCAAAGGAAAGTTTTTCATTTTCTTGCCAGTCTTGACCCCAAAAGGTAAATGAATGGTGGAGTATTTGATTTCTGGATTATGATAAGAATAACATCCCTTTTCTGATATCCCCAGAGAGAGAGAGAGAGAGAGCAGACTTTCACCAGAAATGTCAAGCTAGACATCTGGTTTCTGTTTCAATTTTGCCTCAAAATCCTAATGAGTCATGGCCTCTGAGGCATGAGCAGCATTTCAAAGTCCATAGTCATAGTAAATAAAATACAGAAGAACATGGGACATCTCATGCACCAATTATTGATCCAGAAAAATCAACATTCCACAAACAAAAGCAAACAAGTTTGCAGACATTTGTATGACTCACTGTAAACTAAAGGCATCTGAACGCATAATTGGGAACAGGAAATGATTGAAAGGGCTTAAGATTGTCACAAACATTTTCCCCAAGTTGCATCCGCATTTTCACCAAATGTTTGCAAGCTTGTAAACGGTAGCTGATCAATTCTCTACATGACTATACCTAAGGCCAACGTTGACTATGTGAGAACTGAGAGTACAAATCATCAAGCAAAAGTCGTCATCAGCAGTGATACACCATTACTGACAAACAACAGAGGAACTTTGAATTCATTTCAAAACACAGCATGCCACTACCAATTGGAAATTATGGAATTACTCAAGGTACTCGCTAGCAAGATCAAGCTCAATACTTTATGCAGAAGTAGAACGCATAGATACCCAATTAGGAAAATTGGAAATGTCATATATAAACAAAAAATGTAGCCGGGCGTACATTCCACAATTTGATACTTCCTCAAGCTGGAACATGACCACCACTTTTCTCTTTACAGATTTATTCCAATCAACCTAAAGAAATCGACTAATTTATACTATAATTAACAAGTAAAGCTTATAGTAAAATCAATTGAACCATACACCATATCTTACCACTGAATTCGACACTTCCATCGAATTCCCAATTGCCAAAGATGGTGCAGTATACCACTAATATGAGGTCCCGTTACACCAGCAGCAAGTCAGCAAGCAGATAAGCCTTCAATTTCCAAACTTCCAGAAACAGCAGCAACTCCAAACCAACTACTACCTCTGTTCAAAAGAATAATTAACGGAATTTAGAAATACAGCTCCAATTCTTGCGTAAACAAACCAAAAAAAGCAATCAAAATGTTACAGAGTAGAGTAATTTACTTTTCCAGTCTCGGGAGCATCAGGAACTTTGTATATGTCAGCCGTAATTTCCGTCAACCACAAACCCGGAAAAATAGTCTGCAGAAAATTAATGCAACAGTGAATTATTACTCATTACTCTCCAATCAAATACAGGGATGAGATATATAAATGCATAATTATGAGTAGGGGTGATCAGCGAGCCAAACAAGCCAAGTAGTTAATCAATCAAACTTTGTTTGAAAACTTAATGAGCTTCGAAAAATATGCTCGAGCTTAGCTTGTTTATGAGACGAGCAGATCTCAAACGTGCTTTAATCAAACCAAACACGAGCCGATCTTAAGTAGCTTGATTTTTTAATGCATAGTAGCTTGTTCAAAGCTTGGTTTGAAATCTTAAAACAACTTTAAAAAAACTGTTTTTAGTTGCCGTGACAAACCAATCTTGAACAAGTTTTTAATGAACAAGAGCTCAGACTCATATCTTGGTTCGTTTGGCAACGATATACTATATACTTACATCGAGTTCTTTCTGGACAATCTTGGGCCGTTTTTTGGGCCGCCGAGGGGGCCTGTGTCCAGTCAAGGCCCTAAAATCCTCCTCAATCTCTCGCCGTGAAAGCGGAACCGAAAATTTCGACCTCTCTCTCTTCTTCTCGCCGGTCGGACCCTCCGCCGTGATATCTCCGCATAATCTCGATGATTTTCCTTCACTCCTCAACGGAGAGAAGTTAGGTTTCAAACCCTTCGCAACGCCGCCATTACAGCCGTCACCGCCGTTCGTTCCATTCGGAGCCTTACACGCGGCTCGCCTCGTCCTCAGATTCCACGGCCTGAAGGAATCGTCCTCAGCATCCGCCGCCGGCGCATCCAAGCCTTCCCTCAAAATCGCGTCCTTCATCTTGTCTGCCGCCTCCTGGAGATCGACCATCAGCTTCTCCCTTATCGCCTCGATTCCGTCTCCCTCCGCCGCCCTGGATTTCCTCAACCTCTCCTCCTTCCGCTCGATCGAGCCCTTGCTTGCGCCCAAAGCCGCGGACTTGTTGAGGACTCCCCCGCTTTGGTTGACGTTCATGCACCTGAGGAGTTTCTGGTTGCCCCACTGCAGACACGGCATCTTGAAATTGTGAAGCGACGGCCTCGATCTCTCTGCTGCTGCTCCCATGATCTCCATGGACTCCTCCTTCTCCGTTTCTCTCTCCCTCCTCCGCTTCCCCAAATCCACCATTGATCTATCAGCCCTAACCCACTCCTCGCGACGATTTACGATACTCTCTCTTTCATTGGCTCCGACTTCTTTTCACTGATGACGTTCCCGGAGATTTTTCACCGGAAAAGTTTGACGGAGGGGCCGTGAGGGTTTTCTTCGGTTTGTGTTTGTTTGTTTAGTTCTCTGATGTGATGAATACGCCGGGAAACGTAAGTTTGTGTCGAGAGAGAGAGAGAGAGAGAGAGAGAGAGGTCGGTTTTAACGTTCGGGAAGGCTTCTCTATTCCATTTGAGGAGAGGATTTGTTTGGGTGAGCGGGGGGTGCTACGGTGCGCGTCGGTGTGATGTGCGCACCAGTTGGCTGGTGTTTTCGCGGGCTAAACACGTTGATGTTTGAGCGTGATTTTGATTCTTTGCCTACCGTTGGATGATCAGAGTATTATAATCTTAAGAGTGCTACTACCCGTATTATAATCTTAGGGTTTTTTTTTTTTCATGTATCCTAACATTTTTTTTTTTTTTTTTGTTGGCCGGATTTGTAATTTCTTACAGCTAATTTTTGTGTTAGAGATTCTGAATTGTACTCCCTCCGTTCCCATAATTTTAGCCCTTTACGAAACTATGTGCAACTTTTAAGCTTAAATATAATGTACTTACCGAAATAATTTTTTGTGCAATATGAATCTAGTTTGATAGATCTCGAAGAGATCTTTTGAACGGTGTCAAAAAAGTTAAAAAATTATTTAGTAAATACAATATTTTTAATTTACATGTTGCACATAGTTTCGTAGGAGACCAAAATTATGGAACGGATGGAGTAATTACAATAGAATAGAATGAATCTATGCAAATGTTAGTGTTATAACGTCAAAAAAATAATATGACGTTCAAAAAAATAATAATAATATGATGTATTTTTTTTTTATCATGTTGCCTATTTCTAAAACTTATTTACTACAATTCTTTGATCAGTGGTGGAATCGGGATGTTGATTTGGGGTGGCTCTGCTTTAATGGGTTCCACTTGTATTATTAATTATTTTTTATAAAAATATGAAGAGAAAAGTTAAGTGTATTGTGAAATATTGAATTCAATACTCTCATCTTCGTTTTTTGTTAAAAACGAATAAAGTTTTGATTCAACTCTCATGTGGTATTTAAATGAAAGCCATTCAAATCTTTTTTTAAACATTCATTTTTTAAATCACCATTTTGATTATTTCAGTGAAAAATTAAGTAGTAAATATTGAATGCAATACTCTCACCTTCGTTCGAATTAAGTTTTGATTCAACTATCATGTGGTATTTAAATGAAAGCCATTCAATTTTTTTTAACGATCCGAATCATTCATTTTTTAAATTACCATTTTCATTATTTCGGTGAAAATTCATTAGTTTGGATATCGATGCCTAATCCATAAATATAAATTAGCACTATAAATAAAACTGTGGGGTAGCCCGTGCCACTCTCCCATCAATGTAATTCCACCCCTTCCTTTGATTGGAATATAAATGGGAGTTGTCTTTTTGTTCGAAGGTGGTTAAAGAGTGCAAAATGAGAATTCAAAAGTTCCTCCGGAAATGATTATTGAATTGTGTATAATAATAGGGAGCTGATAATGCCATAATCACTTTTGTTTCTGCCAAAACCTATTCATTACATGACTTAATTGTCCTTCACTACACCACTTACTTTACGAAAATGCCCATTCAAATCCATGGGATTATTTTTGTTTTCGTCTCTTCTCAAATTACCTCTAGTTTTGCTTGTGAATTGCATTTTTGCTTGATGTTTAATTTTTGTTTGTTTCTCTTCTAAAATTAGCTCTAGAATTTGCTCATGAATC
>JAOTQK010000024.1:13194890-13205033 GCA_025642025.1 Rhododendron ferrugineum | reverse complement strand
GAATAGTTTTAACGGCATTTTTTGGGCTTTTCCCGGCATTTTTATAAATGCCGGTAATAGCTAAAAATGGCGTAGTGAATAATTGTTCAACAGCAATGTAAATTTTTAAAAGAAAATGATTTTCATACTCATCTTTTATTTAATTGCATTAATTTTTTTGTCTTTGTTTACATAAAATAATCATACTATCGTTTAATTCAAGTACTTATTTTTTTGTCAATTCACGTGATAAAGACAAGGTAAGAAATGCGAGCGGATAGAAGAACAGTGCAAAAAACATTTTCCATCCCAAAAGAGCTATTGCATTTAGATTACAAACTAATCTCCACAAATCTGTACTAGTAGGAGTAGTATTTACTTCATGCCTCAAAGATGGTTAATCTTTCATGCACCAAATGCTATCTTTTAAATTTTACAGAGCTAGTAATTAACTAAGTATTTTGAGAATTATCCCAAACCGGAGACAACTTATCATACATGCAAGAAAGCGCAACATGGTGAGAAATATATTTAGGGAAATTGACGGCCCATGATGTGTTTTGATAATTAATACCCACCAAGGACAAACTAAGAACATTTGTTAATGCTGAAAATGTCCTTGGCGGGTATTAATTATCAAATACGTCCTTAGACGTCATTTTCCCAAATATTTATCTACATTAATTCCAAGAAATTGGTTAGAGCATCTCCAACCCTACCAGTCAAAAAAACTACTCAAAAGTGCAAAAAAGTACAATCTTTACTTTGCTCGTGTTAGCAACACCTATCCATTCCTCCTGCCCGCGCATGCACCACACGGTGAGAGTAGATCTCACGCGCCTGCGTCAAACGGCGCGTGAGTGCTGTTCCAGTGGAATTTCGAGGTCAGCCTTTTACCGTCGTGATCGTCTCCTCTTCACGAACAGTCGAACACAACCCTGTGGTCAAAAATAAATTTCGACCACTTTAACATACCGGCCAAACTGAACAGAGGCCCGAAAACTCCATTTTTTTCGACGGCCAAACTCAACTCGCGGCTATGTAAAGCAACACTCGCAGAGAGAGAGAGAGAGAGAGAGAGAGTACCGAGTGGGTTTTCGCTCGGCACTAGTAGCCAACAACAGTGGATGAAGGCAAATTACCGAGGGGAGTATTGAGCCGGTTGGAGGGATGAATAATGCTCTTGGCTCTCTATTATGCCAACAGGTTCAATTTGTTGAGCCCCTTGGAGATGCTCTCAGAGAAGACCAATTTACTGAGCAAAATTAACCCAAACGAACTCGCTTGCCAAAACTGTAGGTGTTGAATAATGGGTCGTCTCGGGTCCTAAATATTATAAAGGGGTTGCCCTTCAAGAAATCGCAAATTCGAATATCATAAAAGTCAAACATAGGTTTGGGGTTTGGCCTTCAAGAAATAGCAAATTCGAATCTCATAAAAGCCAAACATAGGTTTGTCCTGCCGTTAATTTCAGGTCTTTGAAATTCGTAAAAATATATGTAGGCTGTCCCGGACATCTGATTATAAAAAAATATATTAATATTGATGAGAGGAATATAGAATGTTCCTAAGATCAAATTTTTAAGAAATAATAATTTAAACATAACAACTTTTTGGAAATATTTTTTTCTTCTCAAGATTTTTTTGCAACTATTTTTTGCATTTATATTTTTCAATTTCTCCCAGGAAAATTTTAAAAAATAAAATGTTTCAATTAAAAAATTCAGAAATAAATGGAATTTTTTTTTTTTGTAAGAATAAAAAATCCAAACTACTAGTGGGTTGCCCAATTTTTCTTCCCTCTTCCCTTTCTTCGTGGTCTGTGTCTTTACTGTGCGCCTCACTCGTTTCTCAGGTACCTCTTCTCTCTCTTTCTCCCCATCTCTACCCCAAAAATTCGGAAACCCTAACTGGGTTTCATTTGTGTGAAGTTCGTTTTGATTTGTTTGAGGCGGAGGCGAAACTGTTTGTGCAATAAATTTGCATCCTTGCATGTCTTTTCTATCTCCGATCAATGATTCTTTTGTTTTCCCCCTTTTTTTTGATGATTAAGCATGTGGTTCGTAGATTGTAGTTAAGCATCTTTATATTGTTTTTGCTATGGTGTTCATGCTTAAATGGTCAAAAGGAGAATCACCTTGTTTACTTGATTTTTCCCCCTGGTGAATATATGCGCTTAACCATTCCTTGTTCTGTTGCAATGCATAAAAAGTTTCTTACTTATAGGCTTATAGTCAATGAAATATTTGATTGTACCAAGAAAATGGTACATATCATTGATAGCAATTGTCCAGATAGATCTTTGTGGTCTTCGTTACAAGAGCAATGATACATACGCAACTTTAAAACACAACTCAGGCCACGAATAATTACCCAAAAAAAAAAAACTCCGGCCACGAATGTGTCAGAAGCCGTTGGATGCACATGGGCTCACATACATCAAACGGCTCCGGATACAGTTGTGTCCGGAGTTGTGTTCTTAGACTTTTTGTAGTTACAAACTATTGTAAAGTTTAACGAAGGGGTGCTACCATGTGAAAAGTCATTTGTTAAGCGACTATGTGGTGAGGACTCAGTTATGAGGCTTTGTGGTGTCACTGGTGTGTTTGTTATGATCTTCTGTGGTGGGTTACTTAGTTTTTGTTATAGATTCGGGGTTGTGAGCCTAATCTGGTTTTTTTTTTTAACCCTTTTCAAAGCACATTGATAAAAGTACTTTCATATGTGTGTGTTTACAACAGTGCTACTTGCACATATTTTTGTGCACATATCGTGCACATACATTTTTGTGGGGCCCATATCAGGGTCCTACAAAATGATCCGATTTCGCCCTACGATTTCTGAGAAAGCCCTTACCGATATCCGTTGGAGTTGATTTTTTACAGGAACCCTCCAGAAAATATTTTAAAAAAGATGAACGGTTCGGATCATTTTGTAGGACCCTGATATGGGCCCCACAAAAATGCATGTGCACGATATGTGCACAAAAATATGTGTGGGAATCATTACTGGTGTGTTTATGCGCAGCTGCGCATGTGTATGAGTCATACTGCTATGAAGGCCAATGGTTGTTTTGCAAAAATTCCTCTGGAATAACCAAACTTAACATTTTTTCACTAGAAGAGAGTAGGCGGCTTAAGTGTGCGTTGAAGTTTCAAATTGTTGATGCAAGGCAAGGAAAATTTTGGCCGCTAGAGTATTGTGCTAAGTAGCACGGATACGAGATACGGATACGATACGATGCGGATACGTGGATACGTGATTTTTCCGAAAAGTAGGATACGATACGTTGGGGATACGTTGAATATAAAAATAAATAAAAATAATATTCCATTGGCAACTAAAGTTATCCATTCCTCATCTAATTTCCTCATAGTTGCAAGAACTTCCTTTGTAACATTTTGACAAGGTCCAATTCCATTCGACAACTTCAACAAATGGCCCCTAACTCTAGTGTATGAACTCTTTTTGACAACACTGCAAAAATTGCACTGCCACAAAGTATTTCCCCCTTGATCACCCAATTTTTCTAATTTAGTAACATAACTCCAAAGAGGATTATTAGTATCCTCTGCATTCGTTTGTGAGGATGAGGAAACAGAGCTACTACCAGTAGGTCCAGTACTAGCAGAAGCAGAATCCATTCGGATTCAATGTACTCTTATATAAAAATAAAAATCAGACGACAACAGTAGCTACTAGCAACAGCCAACAATTCTGGAAAAGAAAGTATCATCTAATTCAGACGGATTCAATATACTGTTTGTTTCTCACATGGAACAGAAAATATCATCTAATTCTGGAAAAACTTCTGCTTCTCATTGTTCTATACAGATTACAGAGGGGTGTCTGTGTGTGTACACACACAGAGTAAGATGAAAGAAGAGATAGACGAGAGAGAGAAGAGACAAATGAGAAAGAGAGAGAAGAGACAGACGAGAGAGAGAGAGAACAGAGACAGACGAGAGAGAAAGAGAGAGAGAGAATAGAGACAGACGAGAGAGAGAGACAAGAAGAGAGAGATAAGAGGGACGAGAGAGAACTTACAACTTACAGGTCAGATCGAGAGATGAGAGGTGAGAGATGAGAGACGTGGTCCAGATCGCTTTCTTCCCCCTTCGTTTCTGCTTCTTTTTTCTTTTCGTTCTTTCTTTTGTCGGCAGTAAGGAGAAATTGGGTTTATATAGCCCTAATTACACTTCAAACCCATATGTTTTAAGTAATAACAAATTTACCCCCAAACGTATGCGAAACGTATCCTAGCGTATCCAAAACGTATTGGAACACCAAAAAATAAATTTGAAAACCGGATACTTTAAAAAAACGTATCGGATACGTATCCGGAGCGTATCCGTATCCGATACGCGTACGGTACGTGATACGGAGGTCAAAACAGAGTATCCGTGCTTCATAGGTATTGTGTTAGGCGTGGAATTTTGGTTTGTCTCGAGGATCCTTGGCGACAAGACTCAGATGATTAAACTTGTGACAAAATATTTCTTGAGCGACGAAATCCATTTTCTTGGGTACGAAAAATGTTTAATCTTTAAATATCTAATGTGTTGTAATCTTATTTTATTGCTGACTTAAGGTTGTCCTCTAAGAACTAGGTTAAATAAGAGCAGAGGTGCTGAAGATGGGGAATTGGTCAGAACTCCAAGAAGATCTACTCGTCCTCAATGCCAAACGAATTGCACTGTTCGAGGATTTTGTTTCTTTTGGTGGAGTTTGTAGATCATGGCGATTGGTTGCAGTTAAGAAGAATTTTAAGGCGTCTCAACAAATTCCATGGCTTATGCTTGCTGAAGAAGAAGAGACAAGTTCTGATGAACGTCGATTTGTTAGTCTGACAAAGTGCGGGATGACTTGCAAAGCAACACTACCGGAAGTGAAGGGGAAGCGGTGTCCGGAGTCTCTAGGCTAGTTCGTCACCATATCGAAAGATGGCGAGATGAATTTGCTTCATCCCTTATCTCGGGTTGAAATTGGGCTTCCTCATATCTGTACTGTCAAATACTATAACGAAGATCGTATGAAAACTAACTTTATTTTCATCAGGAAAGCAGTACTGTCTTCTAGTCCTTCTGGGATTACAAAAGACAGCAACTATGTAGTCATGGTTATATGGACGGCTGGGCTTTTGGAGACCTGGAGATAAGACCTGGACCACCATCGAACACCCACATACCTTTGACTTTGAGGATATTACTTATTACAAGGATCAATTTTATGGTACCCTTGACTTTGAGGATATCACTTGTTACAAGGATCAATTTTATGGAGTCGATTCTTGGGGCGATGTTTTTGCTTGCGACATTGGTGGGCATAATCAAACTCCGGCGCAAGCACGAGGGGTTGGAGGAATACCTCGAGGATTCCTTTATAGCAAGCAACCGTACCTAGTCGAATTGGATGGGGATCTATTGATAGTTGTTCGAGATCGTCTTATAGATGATCCGGAAACCTATATGTACGAGCCGTACTCTATTGATGAAACTATTGAGGAGTCTAAGATTGGTTATGGGGTTAAAGAATTTCAAGTATTTAAGGTGGATTTATGTAATGAGATGGAATGGGCAAAGATAAAGAGCTTAGGGGACTATGCCCTGTTTGTCGGAGATAATGCTTCCATCTCCATTCAAGCCTCTAAATTCCCAAGAATTAAAGCTAATTGCATCTATTACACCGATGATTGTTGGCGATCATACATACATTGTAAGCGAGGAGGAGGCCAGGACATGGGCATTTACAACTTGGAAGCTGGAAGCCGGACATTCGGACAACTTTCTACAGAGGCGAGTCTTTTAGTACTATTTGTCCACCTATTTGGGTCAACCCATCTTTCTGATTTGCGAATGTTCTTTCGCAGAGTGTTTGTGCCCGTGGCTATCTCTTTTGATTGGTTTTCTAGGTGCTGTACATATTTATTTTAGCTAGGAAAGAGTGTGATACTGACTATCTTGTTTTATTATGGATAATTATGGTTAATTACATGCGATAAATCTGGTCTTTTGCGCGGATGATTTACTTATCTAAACTTATAAAAGGAATGGTTTTGATTATCAAAATATGATCGCGTGAGTCTTGTTTTTCCACACTAGTGTCTTTCCTATCAAGCTCTCGCTGCTACCTCAAGACCCTCTCCAAGAGTAAAGAAACCTCATCTTTTTTTGCGGGCCAAGTGGTGGCGTGGTTGGATCTCCGCTCGGCTTCACCACCGCCGGCGGAATGGGCCTCCAGCATCCTTTTATTCCCTTGGGTTTGAGCCTAGTCAACGGCTGAGAGGAAATCAATGGTGGAGTTTTCCCTTGGAAGAACGTATGTGTCAATTTTACCTTTTGGCCCTTGGGGTTTGCTCGAGTTTTTTTGTAGATTGGGTGAATATGAAAAGGGTTTGAGAGTTGGTTCTGGTTTTTTTTTCTTTCCTTGCAGCCCAGAGAATCTATGAACATGCAGAGTTTGTTTCCCGTGTTTGAACATTTGCAGCTTCATTCTGCCCGCTGATCTGTTTCTCACCAGGTTCGTTTACGGATTGATTCGAAGTTAGTTTCATTAACACACAGAAGCTCATTCAATGGAATTCTTATTAACCAAAAAAGGAAAAAAATCATGCATGTTGATATGTCAGTTTTCTAGGTGTCCGTATGATCTTGATCTGAGTTGTTCTTGGTACATGAAAGAATGAAATTTTATCGATTTCTATGTTTTTTTTGATCCGCTATCGATTTCTATGTTAGAGCCATGTGTGTGAATGGTGATAATACAAAGAAAGTAACCCCTCACCCCTAGCTGTGTTGATTGCTATTGTGAATTTTCATTTCTGCATTACCACAATATTTACTGATTTGGAACTTTAAAATTAGCAAATACACGCACATATGCATACTCAAATCTTTTTACCAGTATATCATGGTGACGAAATCGTATACCCATTAAAACTTAGGGAAGTCTTATTTTTGGTATGAAGGATGATGGTTTATTAATTATGAAAACACATAAATGATGGAATGCTTTTCTGTTAGATTTTTTTTTGTGAACCACAAAATGATAAACATATTCACAATTAAAGCCTTATGGTGTATGTATTTTTAATGTGTCCCCAAACGCGTCCTGTCATCCATTTTTGTAGAATTTATTTGTCAGAGTGTTAGTGTCTTATCTGTGTTGTGTCGAGTGTCTGTGCCGCTACTACATAGAATATGCATGTTAGCGATGAGTGCAAATTTACTGGAGTCGTTTTATTTCTTTTCGACCTGTGCAGGTGTGGCTCTTGCAAATACAACATTCTGCGACAACAACCAGTGCACTTCGAAAGATACCGTTGATTGTCATGTGTGAAAGTTCTGCTCAGAATTTGTTGTTTTGTGGCTCTTTATCCTTTAGTTTTTCTTGTTGCTTTCTCAAATTCCTTGGGCATAAGCCACTAGGCTTTGTCTTGTCATGTTTTTAGCTATTAATGAGTTATGTGCAGATTATTTGGTAGCTTCAGCTGGATTAGAGTACTGAAGAGCTCGTTTATCAATGAGGAAAGAGGCAGAGTTTAAATTCCTTTGTTTGTCTAGATTAACCTGATCAAATTGAAGTGTTTTGGTGTGTTCTCTCATTGAAACCGTTCAAGAAGTAGGTTCTTTGCTTTCATTTCCAGGGTTGTATTAATTTATTTTATCTTGTGCTTCTTGAATTAGGTGATTTTCAGCTTCTTCTATGCATTTACACAATTGGCATTCATATTCATGTTCCTACACGGGGTTCAATCAAACGTCTTGTATTTTGCGATGAATCATCTGATTTTCTTACTGGGATTTTCAATATCGAGATCTTACTAATTCTTTCTATGAAAATTAAGACTGAGGTAGAAAGCGCGCTAGCTCTTCTTCTACGAGAGCGCAAAAGGGGATGGCAGGGAGGTGAAAGAAACTGCTGCCATGATTTTCTGTGTATGTTTTGATTCTTGTAGTAAAAAGTACGTAAATGCTTTCCGGTGAATGTACGTTACCTTATTATCGTGACTTCGCAGATGGTGTAAAGAACAAAATATTACACTCGGGAAATGCTATAAAACAAGCTCCTGGTTTGCTATTTGATCGAATGAAAAGAATGTAAAATAGGCTAAACTTGTTTGCTTACCATTAGCATACTTGCTATGCTAGTTTGCTTTTAGTGGGTGCCGATCTGGCATAAGCAAAGAAGACGAGCAACTTGTCAAACTTTTTTTCGAATTCATGTATACTTATTCAAACTATATTTAAGATGCCGAACAAAACGAGCCTTTCCGTGTTAAAAAAAAAAAAAAGAAGAACAAAACGAGCCTTTAATTAGGTGATTTCATACGGTTTCTCTTAGCTGAGTTTTTTTTGTAACGAGCCTAGATTGCGCGCCTTGCATCTCACTGGTAAGTAGAAAAAAGGGTATTGAGGTGAGTTCTTACTGTTTCTCTGAGCGAAGGATTTTGTAACGGGTTTGGATTGCGTGCCTTGCATCTCACCAGTAAGTAGAAAAACGGGTATAAAACACACACATACACACACACACACACTCTCTCTCTCTCTCTCTAAAAACCAAAACCCTAGAGCTCAACCTCTTCGCCGCTGCCGGGGGATGCCCTCTTCCCTCCTCCCCGGGCTCCCGATCTGGTTTCCCCCCTCCCCAATCCTTCCAATTTCGGCTGCCGTTTCATCTTCTGGCCTTCTTCCCTCTCCTCTCGTCGGCAACTGCCGATTTTTTCCTCTTGAGGTAACTGGTTTGGCTTAACAGCGAGGTCGTCTGATGAGGGAAGCGGCTTTGAAGCCTGTGAGACCACCCACCATGGTTCTACTCCTGGGTAGTCATGGTTTGGGGCTAATGGCAAGTGGTGGTCTCGCCTCAGGTGCGGATCTGGTCCGAGGCTGTGCTTGGGCGTTCGTGGGTGGCGACGACGGGCATCGATCGATTGTTACCACCGTGGTCGGTTTGCCCAGGTCGTTTGTGGGAGCCGAATTGACGGTGTCCTAGCGGTCATTGGTGGGTTTCCGGCTGTGCACAGGGGCTCTTGGCGGCGTGGGCTGTTGCTGGCGTCTGGTGGTTCGTTCGTTCTAGGGCTGGTCTTGGGGTTTCGACGGTGCCTGGGTGGATGGCCGGCGGTGGTTTTCTGGTAGGGTTGGGTCAGGTTTTGGTTTACTGGGCTTAGCCTATGTCTCCTATGGGCTTTGCTCCCCTAGGCTTGGCCTATGTTTCTGTTTACACCTGTTTTTTGCACCAAATCTTGGGTCAGCATTGGAAGGCCATTTAATTATTATTTTATTAAATTGGGCCACGAAACAAAGATTTATTGGATTAAATTAAAATTAATGGGCCAAGATAGTATCAATTGGGCCCGATTAATTTTAATTTAATTCGGTCACGAGCTTAAAGCTTTTTGGGCTTTACTATTAAGAAATATTTTGGGAGGCCCATGCCATAATGGTTAATTAATATTCTGGAAGCATCCCATACAAATAGGAGATTGGGTTCATAGAGGTTGAGCATTACTCGGCCATTTGACTATTTGACTAAGTACAAATGGCCCATTGCTCTTTGATTTTCACGAAAAAAGATGACAGAGAGGGCCCACTATCTTTAGTAACCTCCATTAACTACCCATTACCAAAAGAGAACACATGTTTTATTCGGCCTAACTTCCAAAAACCGCCAACTAAGAGAGAAAGGCTCAATCATGGGACACATGGCGTCATGAGGTGAAGGCTGGAAAATACACTTGCATGCAGAACCGTGGAGATGTTTGGCCTATAAATACAAGTTCACAAGACTGAAAAAGGGTTTCCACATCAATCAAGCTCAGCGTTTAACCAAAGTCTTCCCAGCGAAACAACTATATTTACTTTTCCTGCATTCACTCAATTACTTCATCATGTAATTCGGGTTTTCACTTTTCCTTGTACCCAACTTTATTATTTCGACATAATAAAGTTCGTCTTTATTTTACGTTGCTCTTTTTCCTACACGGTTAGGAAATAGCTAAGTCCACAACCGTTGTGGCAAACCATGAACAGTCACTGTGATCTAGCCCTTAGGTTTGCAGCACTTTCGCCGCTACAGTTATGTAGACACTCCAATTTGGACATCTTGGAATTCCTTGATTTGTGGCCCGGAGGCTCCCCGATGATGAAATTGGATTAAACAAGCCTC
>JAOTQK010000024.1:13151904-13187990 GCA_025642025.1 Rhododendron ferrugineum | reverse complement strand
CGTAAAACCCTTCCCCCCTCGTAACATGGCTTCCGAACCCTTTTGTCGAATCTCTGGTTTTCAATTCAATTCAAGTCAATCAATTTTTCAAGTCTAAACCAAATCAATTTTTCAACTTAAAATCAAATCGAAAATGGTTTCTCGGATGGCTAACCACAAAATCCGGGTGGCGACTCTTCAAACTTTTTCAACTCGATTTCGAAAAGGGGTCAACGGCCTTCCGGGGCTGTGGTAGCCCACAAGTTACGAAGTCAGAAAAGGGACATCCAGTCCTTATGTTAGATGCGACAAGTCTTGGCACACCCGCGCTCAGTTCTTGAGCCATTTTGTGACCGAACAATTTCGTATGGGCTTTGCTCCTTAGTTTTGGGTGGTTTGATGGTGGGGATCGACTGGTGGTGGTGGTGGTTTCTGTAATGACCCGCTCCAAGAGGATTAGGTTAACCAGTCCAAAACTACCTGATAAATCCAAGTTTTCTCCACTAATACAAAACAAGATCAACAAAATATATTTCAACCAGCTTCTATAACAAAATATACAATGTATAGCTATAAGATGCGTTATGCGTCGGTAAGTCCAAATGTTACAAGCTTTTCCTCAAAAATATATCACAATATGTACAAGGCCTTTAAGGACTCCATCTCAACTCCCATCTCAACTCCTAAAGCTTGTCAGACTAGTGGTGGACCAAAACTCTACCTCATTCACCTGAAATGGTTAGTGAGTGTTACTGCTCCATTCAAGCGGAAAGCATATAAACAGTTTACAAGAGCAAACATGGATCAAGTGATGCTTCCAATCATAGATAGCAAGAAACATACAGCTTTTTAGGGTAATTTTCAAAAAACCCCCTCCATCTACCACCAAAAATCAAGGACCCCCCTCCATCTACCAATTGAAACAAGGGCCCTCCTCTATCTTTTTTCAATTTGCAATGTCCCACCTTTTAACAATTCTGTTAACAAAATTAACGGGAAAAAAATATTTCACATTTTAACTCCCTTAAATACCCCTCTCCCCCATTATTCTTTTTGGGATAAAAGAAATGAGTATATCTACATATCACAGTCTTCTTCTTCCACGTCTCTCCTCTCCCCCACGTCTTCTTCCTCCTCCCCGACATCTCTGTTCGATCACCACCATCTCTCCATTGTTGGATCATGTCTTCTTCAATGACATAGGGACTAAACTGTATTAAAAACACTTCTAATGCAATCTGTTTCATTTCCAAACACGCTCGTCCGGGCCACGCCAACTCCGATCCGAACCAGGTAAACTGAAAATAGAGTATGGGTTCGGTTGGATGGATTTTGATGCACAAGTCCAAAACCGAAAAAACACTCTACATGCAACTAAACTATTATAAAACACTCTACATGCAACTGTTTTCATGTCCAGTCACGACCAAAACTGAAAAACAGGGGATAGCTACGGTATTTTGGTTCTTGATGCATGGGGTTAATTTGATCTTTTACTACTTCTAAACATTAAACAACATACTAGGGACTAAATATACTTAGGGGATGGTAGGATAGGAATTATTCTACCTTGAATTCGATCAGAAATTACGGTCAACGATTTCGGTAAATTTTCGGCAATCGAAGAAGACAATCGGAACGGAAGACTTCGGGGATGACTCAGGGTGAGTGGGGAACGGTTCTGAGATGCTCAAGGTTGTGCTAGAAGGTTGGAAGCTTCAATTTGGATGGTGAGGTAGTGTAGGTGAGAAACCCATTTTTCACTCTCTCTAAAACTCCATTGGAGGACCTTGGAGCTTCTTTCCTTTTTCTTTCTTTCCCACTGATTTTCTAGTGGGGGTGGAGGTGTTGGTGTGTAGAAATTTTCGGATTGAAGAGGGGGGTGTATTAGGAGAGTGGAGAGAGAGGAGGTGAATTGAAGAGGAAGTAATGGAGGCACATGGCCGGCTAACAAGAGGGGTGTGGGAGTTGCAAAAATGGCAAAGGCCAGTGGGGGGAGTTTTCCCGCCCAAGGGTTTTAGGGCCTTTTAGGGTTAATGAGGGTAATATGGACCTTTTACGTTTTCCGTTAACCAAATCTGTTAAAATGTGGGACATTGCAAATTGAAAAAAGATGGAGGAGGGTCCTTGTTTCAATTGGTAGATGGAGGGGGTACTTGATTTTTGGTGGTAGATGGAGGGGGTTTTCTGAAAATTACCCCAGCTTTTTACAAAACCATAAGTAAGCAACAATTTTTCAAGAAGCCATAGGGTTGTTTTCCTTACAACTAGGAGTTATGACGGTACCGTGACCTTGTGAACAGAGAACTTCCAACAATTTATATACCCTGTTTGTGTACAGCAAACAGACAATTTATATACCCTTCTTGTGTACATCAAGAAGAAAATGAATCCAACCAACATCAGAGCTATAGCATACTATTGAAATAAAAACACATTTCAAGCAACTTGATCCATATCCACAATCGTCAAAGTATCACAACATTTGCAGAAAAATGTAAGTTTAATATTAGCTAACCACTTCAATGAAACAACACACTCACCTTATAGATCCAAAGAGACAAAAGCGAAAAGCTTCCTTCTCAATCTTGAGGTAGAGACACGTCCCTGAACCTTAAATATGAATGACACTATACTTAGTATTGCTCATGCTCAATTTATGTTGTAATGCAATGGAAATGCATGAACAACCTAACATCCACTTCTAAGTCTTAATCTCCATCCCTAATATGGAACCAAATGCAACCAATGCAATAAAAATGATGGATGATGTGTTTCAATACTCGAAAGATGACTCAATGAGATTAGACACAAGGATTTCTAAGAATGGAGACTTAGTCCATAGCCAATGTGTACTATTGTGACCATGCCCAACTAAATAACTTGAATTTAAGAATGACACTTAAACCATTGAAAAATAGACTTCTTCTTCTTCGAATCGATAGGTCATACATAAAAAATGGAGTTCGGGTAACTTTATTACGGCCTCCTGATTATAGCTCAATATAACAGTAAAATTGGTGTAAAGACAGATTTTGGGTCAACTTCAAATGCAAATCTGTTATTTCTCAGACATAATTACGATGCACAGGCTGTATCGTTGGAAAGCTCTGTGGGTCTAGTTTCTAACAAAACAAACGGTGCGTGTTTTCGAGTCTCGAGCAAGGAGATATGACCGTTTTACCAAAGTCTGGAGGTGCTGTCAGATTCTATGCGAGTTACCTAAAACATGAATTAGACCAACCTAATAACACCCACATCTGTTCTTCAACTTAAACAACAGGTGAGAAAGGTTTTAGGTACAAAATTCATGGAAATTATGCAAGCTATGTAACTGATTTGGTGCAATCAAAACCCTTATATATATGCCCAATTCATAGAATTCCTATATGGAGATGCCATTGTTTCACCCTCTAATCATCATACAACCAACAAACTCATAAAAATCAGATGTGAAGAGAATGTTTACCTCTGAAAATCTTCAAGTATGGCTTATCTCTCTTCCCTAGTGCAAAGCCCTCAAGAAACTAGTTAGGTTTCTCTCAATCTTTGAACTAGGATACACAAATTGGCTAGGGTTTCTTCTTCTCCTCTCTCTCTCTCTCTCTCTCTCTCTCTCTGTGTGTGTGTGTATCGACAAGAGGAAAGTGGTGGAGATAATAACGATGGAAAAGAACGTAGTAGAATTTGCTTTGGGAAAATTATCCCATGTGGTTAAGTCCCCACTAGACAACAAGGTATTTTACTACATCTCCACCTATTAACATCAATTCTTTTCTTTAACTTAATTAGACTCTCAAATTTATTAATGTATCGCTAGACAATTAACGATCTGCGAATGATAACAAAACAAGTGTATCAAATAGCATGTCCAATGAAATATAAAATTAAGCGTCAAATGCGATGCATGTGCTTGCTCGGAACGGGTGTTATAGTTTCGGTGGTGGCAGTAGGATGTGGTCGGTGTCCGAGGTTGCTGCGGTGGTGGATGTGCGCATGAGGCGTTGGGCTTGTGATTGCTTTGATCTTTGTTTTGATTTGGGCTTGTGTTTCAGCTCAGGCCCATGGAGTTTAGGGCTTTATTGTTAGGGGCCTGGCCCTCAGGGCGTGTTTGGGCTCTGTCCCAAACTGCTTTTCTCTTTTCGTCCAACTTTTGGTTGGATTCCCCTTTCCCTTTCCCCCGTCGAGATTTTAATAAAATTTTGTTGCCTATAAAAAAAAGTAGAGAAATGGGTATCAAGGTGATTTCTTACTATTTCTCTGAGCAATTTTGTAACGGGCCTGGACTGCGCGCCTTCCATTTCACTGGTAAGTAGAAAAACCGGTATTGAGGTGAGTTCTTCCTATTTCTCTGAGCGAAGTATTTTGTAATGGTCCTAAATTGCGCGCCTTGCATCTCACTAGTAAGTAGAGAAACGGGTATTACTTTCGAGAAAAAACAACTGGTGGAATTATTTGGCTGCTTTTTTCCTCGTCTTTTGAGAGAATTCAGCTAGATGTCTAAAACCCATTCTGAATGGGGCTGCCTTTCACAATTTGAATACTGTACTTCAATGAGAGGAGCTTCCCCATCGTGTGGTTCAACGGCTCTCTGCTTATCCCCCCAAAATCCCCGGACCAATTCCAAACCTAGCACATATCTTGAAAATCATGCACCAAATATGCCCAGATAGAGATCGCCCATTTTCCAAAAGGTCTCGAATCTGCCCAGGCCCCAGAATTTCCATGCTCCTACCCAAAATGAAGAAACCAATTCTTTCGAAGCTTATTTTCTTCAAGAAATCAAGTAAAAGCTGAAGAAGTTGAAGCTTGTGCAGCATTACAAGTACAGGTACATTCATGAATACCAATTCTCTCCTTTAAGGTCTCCTCTAATTAGTTACCACAGAAAGTCATTCAAAAGGAGAAATTACAGCGGTACGGGTTCCATTTTTACTTAGGTTGCGATCTTGTAAACTTACAAGACTGAAACTTATTTTGGTATTTTTTATTTTTTGTTTATCTTTTCGTCATACTTTTTGGGGTTAGTCGTTTGTCTAAACGAGATGAATGGAAAAGTATAAAGACGGCACTACGTTTTAGACTCTCAAAAATATCACGTGAATCTAACAAAAATTCAGAAAAGACGAATAAAACACACAAAACGAAGAAAATCTACAAGAACGAATGTGCCAGTGTTTGGGTTGGTTGAGAGATGAAACAGGAGGACAGAGAGATTACCCATTAGAGCAGGGACGGAATCAAAAATTTTTATACGAGAGGGCCGGCCACAACATGAATATAAAATTTTGGTTACAATGTGTCAGCTAGGACCACGCCCAAAATAGAGTTTTCATACTACCAAATTTGCTTATGTCTATTTTGAGAAATATTACATGTATGAGCACGGAATTGTTGAGGTTAAGGTTCTCTGCAACTATTTCAAAACACAAATGTACATAGTAAAACAAGCTGAACGTAGCTTACATCAACAACATCAAACTAAATTAGACTATCTTGCCCCGCAAATTTTTTTTTTTTTGAAGTTTTTAGAGTCACGGTCCAAATATAGTCAAAATTTGTCTCAGAGAGAGAAATCAAAAGAAAAACAAGAAAAGAAAAGAAGATACATACTATAAAGACTGAATAGGTGAATACACAAATAAACAAAAGGAATTGGATCGTCTCTAGTACTATAAATGGTCTGGACAGTCAAGCTTCGGCCCGTTTTGGGCACTTTTCGGGTCTGCATTCAAGTTGTTCATTTTTAGAAGATACATACTATACAGACTGAATAGGTGAATACACAAATAAACAAAAGGAATTGGATCGTCTTTAGTACTATAAATGGTCTGGACAGTCAAGCTTCGGCCCGTTTTGGGCACTTTTTTGGTCAGCGTTCAAGTTGTTCATTTTTAGAACTTGTCGAGAACATATAGTATTCTAAAAATCAAGTTGATCAGATACCATTTGAGATGATTTTGAAAATGAGTTTATTTCGAGAAAAAATGGATTTGTTGGGTTTCGACTCGACCCAAGTGTTTCCTTCTCTCTCTCTCTCTCTCTTTTTTAATGCAATATAATTGCGTTTAAAAACAATATCAAACGGTGTCCGATCAACTTAATTTTTGGTTTGGTACATTATCTCAACGAGTTCTAAAAAGAGAACGGTTTGAATCATTGTTTTGGGCCCGAAAATGACCCCAATTAAAGGGGCCGAAACTGGACCATCCAGTCCATTTATAGAATTGGATCATGGTCCAATCCCTAAACAAAAACCTTCTCAAGGCTCCACAACAAGAACAGTATTAGGCTCTGAGGTAGGTTGCTCGAGGAATATCGGGTTTCCTCCTATGTCATCATCACCTACAACTTGAGGAGGACCAGTTTCTGTTTCATCTTGTTGATGGCTCTGGACAATACAAGTGATAATGAAAACAGGAATCCCACGTAAGATACGCCAAATCCAGAGAAGAAATCCCATCAGTAATCGGAAAAGAACACCGTGTCAAGGAGAGAGACAAATGACGACTACGTACTCGAACCAGAAAAGGGGTTGCGGCAGAGAAACAGACCCCAGCAGTAAAATAGCCACGATGAAAGAGAAGTCTCCGGCTTGAACCCGGATACGACGCTCCGCGGTCACGGAAAGAGTGAGCTTGACTGAGGTGGTGAGGAAGAGTGTTAGAACCACAATGCAAGAGAACCAGCTGTTCAAATCCATGTTCAGAGTGGGGTTTCCAGCTTGGTGGTGTTGGAGGAGGAAGAGGGTGAGGTTGATAAGTGCTGGGACAACAAGGCGCAGGTCAAAGTTATACATTCTGATTTCTGACTGATATATTCTGATTCCAACTACCTTAACAAGCCTACTAGCTAGGGAAGGTATATATAATAAGAGGAATGCTGTTTACGAGAAAAACTTCTTTACGGAGGCTCTGTAAAGAAGGTTTTCACGGAGGCAAACAATTTCACTCGTCTAAAAGTGTTTTGAGCGGTTCAGATTTTAAATAAACTATTCGCGCGAATAATTTGTTTAAAATCCGGACCATCGATTACTAAGATGAACAGTGAGGTAGGGCGGCGCAAAAACCTCTTTTACGGAGCCTCCGTGAAAAAGGCTAACATTGTTGTTTACATATCTCCATGTGAATGTATAATATATATGAGGAGAACGTGACGTCTTATATTGGGTCATTCATACAAACAATGGCGTAGTCACGAATTTCACTCAATGGGGGCACCATTGAACATGGTTTTAGAAATTTCTTATCTTTTTTTTTTCCGATAAACCGAATGTTTAGACCAGCTTATGCCACATCGACTAATTTCAGAGTTATGAAATCAATGACCAACAAACTCTCCAGTGAACTCAAGGTTTACAATTTTCTATCTTTTGAGTTCTTATAATAAACAACAATACATTCCAGATCCAGTTAAAGATTCTGGATTTGAGCTTTGGTGCGGACTTCTTTCCTCAACCGTTGGATTATGTTTTGAATGGTTGGGATTCGCGGACAATCTGTTCGCGCCCAGATCCAGTCAGAGATCCCGGATTTGGGCTTTGGTGCGGACTTCTTTCCTCAGCCGTTGGATTGTGTTTTGAATGGTCGGGATTCGCGGACAATCTGTTCGCGTGAACAGATCGTCTGCGGATCTGGACCATTTAAAACACAATCCAACGCCTGAGAGCAAGGCCCGCACTAAAGCCCAAATCCGGGATCCCTGACTGGATCCGGACTGAACAACAATAATGTAAAAAGATAAGTTAAAATGTAAAATTTGCTACCATGCATGTATAGATAACAGATCCTTGTGTAAAACAATTACGGAGTAATTTAAAAAGGGTTGCCTAGTGGTCAATGTTTGAGATCTTAGGGGTTGCTCATTTCTAAAGTCTCAAGTTCGAAATATCTTAGGTGCTATCAATTCCTTTGGGTCAAGTCATAGACAGCTTTGCTTTGACTTTAATTTGAATTCCCGCAAGTGGGCAACGGAATTGGCCCCAGAATTAGTCGAGGTGCGCAAAAGCTAGCTCGGACATTTGAGTTATAAACTCCAAAAATTAATCGAAATGCACGAAAGCTGACCCGAACACTTGAATTATAAAAAAAGTGAAATTATTAAAAATAGCAGCGGGGCCTGTGCTCTCACTGCTCACTGGTCCCATGCTGCCTCCGCCACCGCATACAAAGGTCACTTATCTTTTCGCAAAGTTTCCAGGAAGTCTTTTTTGGAACAGCTAAGTTTCCAGGAAGTTGCCCGCCGTTAAGTGTAGAGTCTGTAGACATGCTGCAGATAAATAGAAAAAAAGAGTGAAGACATTGTCATGTTCGTTTTGGGTCTTAAGTCTCAGCATCTTCTCTTTACGCGCCGTTTTTAATGAATTTTCTCTTCAATTATTACTCTTATTTTTATATTTATCTCTGTCTACTCATTACGCAAAAAAACTTCTTCAGGTCCCAAAACGTGGCCGAAAGAGTCGGCGTGCCAGATGGGAGGATATGATAGGGTGTAGCAGGGTTGGACTATCTTGTTACAATGACGGGAATGACGGAGGGAAATGGCCGCAAATAAACACATAAGCTTGAATTAACAGAAAGTCTGTGGATACAACAAATTTGTGCACAGATCGTGCACATATTTTTATAAGGGGCCTACTACGGGTCCCATACAAGCGATTCGAGCCGTTCATTATGTTTAAAACATTTTTTCAAGGCCCCCCGCGAAAAATCAACACAATCCGACACCTATAAGTACTTAATCTAATCGTCTAACTTTTCATTCTCTAAAAACCCGAATGAAAATTTAGATGATTAGATCAAGCACTTATAGATATCGGATTGAGCTAATTTTTTTGCAGAGGCTCTTGAAAAAATGTTTTAAACATAATTAACGGATCGGATTATTTGTATGGGATCCTTAGAGGGCCCCACAACGCAATATGTGCACAGATTTGCTGTGCTATTAGCAAGGTCCTTGAATTAATTACCTATAATGCTGGTTATTTATATTTTTAGAAAAAAATTGGATTAAAAAAATAAATTGCCGAATAAAACGCAAGACCGCCCCGCCTGGTGGGAGACTCTACAAGTTGGTTCCGGACATTCCATTTTGTTGATGTCACTAACTAATGTTTTTGGAATTCGATTCCCTTTTTTATTCATTGTCTATGCTAAAATAATAGTAAAATTCAGGTTAATCAAATGTGGAATAATAATTATCTTTTAAAAAAATTGGTCAACCAGAGTTCCGATCATCCTTTGGTTTCAAGATCAACGTGATTCAATCAAATTGGTTGATTCAATTTTTTTTTTTCCCATGAAGGATATAGATATTGAGATCTAGATATCACCGGGTCAAATTGTTAAAATGAGACTCATGATGAAAGCGCCCACCTACTATTGGTGAGAGGAGCCCTTTTTCTCATCATATCTCTAATTTCGTAGACATGTATCATGTTATCAGGATAAGCTTCCCCTCCGTACCTCATCTCTCGATCACTTCATTCTCTCATTTTGTTGGCTCATTCACGTTCCATAAAGAAGATTTAAACCGTTCATTTTATAAAACCAACAGAGAAGAACATATATATCAAAATTTAGTTTGGTCGAATATCGATAGTCACCAAAACAAAATGAAATTGCATTTTGTTCAGCAGAATGGATAGTCTAACTTAAAATCATGTTTGTCTTTCTTTTTGCAGTGTAAAAATTAACATGTTCTCCGTGCTTATTGATGTCTATTCGAGTTTATTTTTAACAGTCATATTCGTATTTGTGGTTCATCGGAAGTAAATTAATGATTCAAGTGGGTTGTTTAGGACCATGAATGGGCTCAAAAAATTGAGAGTGTCGAGAGACAAAAACAAACGTTCAAATCAAGACAAATGCCTCTGTTATGGAGTAGGTTGGAACTTGGAAGAGATTGATATTTGATAGTGAAGAAAGGATTGAATTTGGGGTTGGTTTTCATGAGGGATTACTAGTGATCCCTCAGTACTGTTAAACCCACCAGACTTTTTTTTTTTTTTTAATCAACAACAAATTTCATTCTAAGAAGTCTAGCGGCACTTACATGAAATAAACATAACAGTCGGTAAAAGCTAGCAAATCTATTGAAAACTAGGAAACGAGCAAAACCACAAAAGGGCATACAAGGTCAAAGACGCATCACTACAAAAGCAGACCGGCGCGATGCGGCATAGGGTCCATTTGAGAATCAGTAGATGAGCAACCCAGAGCTCAAACCATTAGATCGGTCCTTTAAATGGCTAATGTTGGCATTCACGGCAAGGGATAGATCCCTCACAGCCGCAATGCTCCAGTGCGAGTTTCTGCTGGCACTTTGAAACTCCGGGCGCGGTAGTTGATCAGACAACCCACAACAAGCCAAACCTCCTTGCAAGCACAAGCCGGGATCTGGAAAACCAGTCTGGACTGCTGGCACTTTGAAACTCCGGGCGCGGTAGTTGATCAGACAACCCACAACAAGACAAACCTCCTTGCAAGCACAAGCCGGGATCTGGAAAACCAGTCTGGACTGACCAAACAAACCCTACCGTTATTACCCACCACCCGCCGGATCTGGGGGAGACCCAGACTGGAGTCCGGAAACCCACCGAATCTGGGGGAAACTCAGACCGATAACACAACCGGGCTAGCCGGAAGACCTGGATAAACTGGTACAAAAACAGAAAAAAGAAGAAGAAAAAACTCCCAACTCACCCACCTCTGTTACCCCACCCACCAGACACGGCTAAGGGTTTTTACCATTTAAAGCTCAGATCAAGGTCAACTTACGCTCATTTCGATTAATTCTAAGAGTCCCATCTCACTACCCACTTACGGAAAGCCTAATTAAAATTAGAGCAAAGCTCGGTATGGACTATCCCAAATTGATAGCATCGCAAGATTTCAAACCTGAAACTTTATAAGTGAGCAAACTCATAAGTGTTGGGCCATGCTACCAGCCCAACCCCTTTGGGTTTTACTAGAATTATCCCTTGATTACGGCGTGGTTTGGCTTAAAAAGTCACATGGATTTTTTTTTTCGTCTTTATTAAAATTATTTTCACTTAAAAAGTCACTTGGTTTGTCTTAATTTTTTTTGGATTATTGATTCGTTGACCGAAAAAAAAAATAGTGAACCAAATTTAAATTTTTTGTGAATAAAAACAAAAACATAAAATTTTGGATGCTTAGCTTATTTTCATCTTTATTCACACGATTTTAAATTTGGTTAATAATTTTTTACCTTTTTGATTCTTATCGCCAAGATAAATCAATAATCCCCAAAAATTTATACTCCCTCCGTCCCTTATTTAGACTTTAGAGTCCAGTATTCCATTTTGGGATGTCCCTTAATAAATGTCCATTTTGTAAAGTTAGTGGGTAAAAGTTGGCGTATTGTTTATTTTGTCCCTAAAAGTTGATTTCATTTTGAAAAATTAGTGAGTAAAAGTGTAATAATGATAAGTAAGTAGGAAAAGTTGATGTGAAAGATATAATGATGATATATTTTTAATAAGTTGGAGTTACGAAGCAAGACATTTAAAAATAGACGGAGGGAGTATAAAACTGGAAAATGCAAGTGTTTTTTGTATAAAGACAAAAAATTAAGCCAAGTCGCTTAAATGAGATCAAGTTTAGGCAAGCACCTTTTGGCTTTTGTAATCAAATATAAGAACAAATGTATTGTATGATTACTAAAATACCCTTTATGCAAAACTAATGAAAGTTCACTAATAACTGAAAGTTAGTGAAAGTTCTAGGATACCCTATGATAGTGGCTAAAACCCTAAACCTTAGGGTACGCTACGAAAGTGCCTAAAACCCTAAGATCCCGTTCGTTTAAGGGTTTTGGATTCTAATCATTATCCTATTTTTCTCTAATTATTACTCTCATTTTTTTCTGTATCTCTTTCTAATCATTACTCTATTTCTCTTTACGCTCATTACCTACAAATCCAAATCCAAAATCCCAAAACGAACAGGGTTTAAGGTACCATATAAAAGTGTCTAAACCACTAAAACCCTATAAGAGGAAAATGCACCCTAAAATCCTATGAAAGTGCCTAAACCCTAGGGTACTCTACGATCTTAGGGTAGGGTACTACACTTGGGTAGATTTGTCCGTGAAAATATGTTTTGGCCTTATGACTCAATAACTTAAAAAGTTGAAGAACCTCTACTGAAAACTATTTTGTTGACGTCATTCCCCTAAATGAAAACTATCTTACCATTACTTATAGCTAATTCCTTTTTATTTTATACTTATTGCTTTCTTTCCATTTGAAGGGTTAGTGGGGAAGGCAATGTTGTGGCCTAAAAATAACCGTTGATTTCAATGTGATTGGATGGAGTTGATCCTCACCACATACCGGACAAAACTGGATATTTGCACACTGGATGAGAACCCAACTCCAATATTTTACTAGTACTTTTTAAGTACCCCAGAAAAATGTAACGTAATTTGTTCGCCCCACCCCCACATTAATTGGAGTCTTAAACGAAATTAACAGCGCAAATCGGGTGCATAGATTTCGTGGATCTTATAACACCATACAATCTTTATTGCCGAGATTTAACGCACAGTCCAAGGGGGCAAGACTTCAACGTTGATCAGTTAGGGTTAGGGTTTCTGCGCAATTTGGGTAGAGAGAGAGAGAGAGAGGGTATGTCGACGATGGCGAAAGAGCACGAATTCCAGTTGTACAACAGCATGACGAAGCAGAAGGAGATCTTCGTGCCGAAAGAGCCAGGCAAGGTTGGGATGTACGTTTGCGGCGTGACGGCTTACGATCTCAGCCATATCGGTCACGCTCGCGCCTATGTAGCCTTCGACATCCTCTACAGGTTCACCTCACACTGTTAAAGCTCCTTCTTTTCATCCATCTTGGAAATCCTGTTTGAAAATAAGTTTCTTTGGACAAATACCTGTAATTTTTGTGTTATTTCCTGCAGTAGGGCTATATGCTATTCGTTAATTGTTTTGGGCCTTATAACCTTATGCGTCCCCATTTTGTTTACATTGGCAGTGTTTTGTAGATGGGATTATGCCAGATGCTATTCCCGTAGCATTTAGCACTTCCTGATTAGCATTGTAGACCTACTTTATTCGTTAGTTACAGTATTACCCTTCAATTGCATTGTCTAAGATTTCGAATGTAAGTCGTGGGATTTGCTTGTTACATAACTTAGTATAATGGCTGCCCTGACCATATTAGCTAGATTTTCGGCTTCATTGCTTCAGGGGAAATTAACTTCTTTAGTTTTCGACACATGCTGCCTTCATCTCTTTTGAGTTATATGAGATCTTATGTCCAAAGTACAAGGATAGTGCTTAGAATCAACACCTCTAAAGTGAGAATTTCAATTATATAGAAAAGAAATGTATGGCAAAAGCCCACAGGGTTGTCAATGAGGTTTAAAAAGTGTGTTGGTGTATGCGAAAGTCGCCGAGAACGGCGAGAAGTGTATTTGAGTATTTGAGTATGTGAAAATGTTTTATGTTGTGTAAAATGTATTTTATGAATCTCCTTGTTTTTGGCATTTGTTAAACCTTATTGACATTTTAGTAGGCGGTCAATTACACGATCGTTTGCAAATATGATATTTGAAAGTGCGCATATGCATTTCTCCTTTTGCAACATAAATAGAAGATTCGGCCATCAGCTGCATAGCCAATCACGTGTTTTCATCTTGCATGTTAAACTGTTATCTCAAGTATTTTGAGTCAATTTGGTATTTTGCAGGTACCTGAAGCATATGCATTTCTCCTTTTGCAACATAAATAGAAGATTCGGCCATCAGCTGCATAGCCAATCTCGTGTTTTCATCTTGCATGTTAAACTGTAATCTCAAGTATTTTGAGTCAATTTGGTATATTGCAGGTACCTGAAGCACTTAGGTTACGAAGTGAATTATGTACGGAATTTCACAGACGTTGATGACAAGGTGAGAATTCATACATATTTTGTTATGCCACATTCTATGCCTTCATGTTTCAGGCAATGGTTTAGTGATTTAATAGGTTTATAACTTATGATTGGAAATTGGATTATTTCATCATCTTTGTTTTTTTTTTCTTTTTTTCTTTTTCCTGATGCTAGACCTTGGTCTTTTCTTCATATTTGTTTATTTCCAAAATAGGTGGGAGCGATTGCCCCAAGTGAAATTTTTTATGCCCACCATTAGTGGTAGAAATTTCAACAAAGTGGGGGTCTATAGTTTCTGTGCGAAGAAGAAAATAATAAAAAAAGAGTCCCAAACCCCTTCTCACAGCGCAGTAGTTATCTGCAATTGGAAGATATGCTAGGTTTTCCTAGGAAAGCTTGCAAAAGCCGTGGTTGATTACTGAGGCCCCGTTCCACTTTCTTTCTAAACTTTATTTTTCAAAAAGAAGGTAATTTCAAACTCAAATATAACAAAAATGAAAAATAATTTTTCGATTTTTTTTGCACCGTTTAAAAGATCTCAATGAGATCTATCAAACAAGATCCATATTGGTAGGAAAATTATTTGCGTAAACACATGATTTTTGAGCTTGAAATTACCTTCCTTTTCTAAAAGTTCCTTTTGGAGGAAACTGGAACACCCCCTGAGCGTGTCAGTTATCGCCTTGCCTGATGACCTATACGTCGACGAACAAGCTGTAGTCAAAGGTTTTCTCCATGACCCAAATCTTTTGCTTTGCATTTTTTAAGAGAACAACTTCCCTTCTTAGGCTTGAAAGGAGACAAATAGCTAGACAGAGATACTGACCATATAAGCTATTGTTTCATTTGCCTTCCTGAGTTGCAACTTGCCTTTGGTATCGTCCTTATTTTTTTTAATGGAGGTGTAGTCTGTCACTCAGTAACAGGATCATAGCTAGACAGATAGTGACCGTTTAGACTATTGTTTTGGATACCTTCCTGAGTCCTGACTTATCTATGCCTTTGGGATTAACCTTATTACTTTTAATGAAGGTGAAGTCTGTCACTTGGTAGCATGATCATTGCTGGACAGATTGTTACTGTTTATACGATTGTTTCAAATACCTTCTTTAGTCGCGACTCATCTATGCCTTTGGCGTTGGGATCGTCCTTATTTCTTGTTATCTAGGTGTTGTCTGTCACTTAGCAACAGGATCCTCCTATCTAGGTGGTGAATTCACCTCAAACCTCACTCCCGCGTCAGACGGACCCAAAAGAAAAAGCTACCAAGTAAGAGAAAATGTGAAGTAATGATACGATTGTAAAAAATATTTACTCATGTTAGCTCAAGTACTTAGTATAAACACCCCTTTCTCATTTTTGTAGTTGACACAAACTATGGATTGACATCTTTACTAGGACTAGAGAATAATGTGTTAGGAGAACTTATATTTTTATGTACTCTCTCCTAAGATGATCCCAACCTTCGATTCTTCTACATACTCATGCTCCCCCGCACCCGCTCTTCTTGCAACTAAGGTCTTTCATATGCTCATCTATAAGAGGAGGCCATTTTGTTAGTGTGTTGTTGACTCATCCCTCTGCTGACATGGCATGGATTCCTCACCTCAAAGGCCTATATCCCAATGAACATGGACACCCGGTCATTTCTCCCCAATTAATCTCTTTCATCACCGAGTGTTTCTGAACACATGATATTGTCATTGTACCCAGACTCTATTAGTTCGTTGCTTATGAATTTTTTGGTTGAAATATCAGTTTTCAGTTACTACCAATTTATTGGAAAGGGTAACTGCTATTCTATCTTTTCCGCTTCAACTCTTAATGAACTGAAGTGGGAGATGATTTAACAAGATACGCATGAATGCAGCATTGTGTGTGAGGCAGTTTAAAATATTTCAGTTGATTCAGGGGGGGATGGACCAGCTGAAAGTCAGTGGCTGCAAGTGAACCCTCTCAGATACAGGGTATTTTGACTCCTTCAACCACTGATACCTACTCTGCCCCCCCGACTTGTCTCCTGAACCCTATTGATCGTTTGGGTGAAAGAATTAAAGGTGGTTGATCTTTTGGGGCATAATCAGGTGAGGTTAGTCTCCTTAGAAAATTTATGTTTGGCCTTGAAACACCACCTTACCTAATGTAGCATTGGAAAAATATGAAGTTGACATCATATTGTGACTGAAGTACTGGATTTGCCCCTTCTTTTCCTTAACAATATTTTTAGGCTGTCTGCGACTCTGCGCCTACCATGTTCTTACCAGAGTGGCCCCTCCTTCTCCATCAACAATTCTATGATGCACAAGGGTGTCTCTCTCTCTTCTTAATCCAAGGAATCCACAAATATTAGCAATTGCAGTAGTTCCAAATTAAGATATTAGTCGTGACCTTGAACCCACTGAGTCACTGACCGTGTTTTCTGCCCCAGCCTCCGAGTTGATTCATGTCTCTTCTGCTTTTCTACACATTTGATAAATACAACTTTCAGTAGGACGTAGGAATGTGTCTGGATATTTTCATGCATGTTCTAAAATTTATAAAAGTTTTGACTTTGTTTCATGTGTTGACTTTGTTGTGATCAATTTTAACCTACGTTAGCTTTGAAACAGTGAGAAAATAGTTTAAAAGGTCAACTTACATGGTTTACTTGGGTTAATTCCAGATCAGCGGCTGAACTGCAATCAAATGTGGCTTATGTTTCTCTTACTAGTTGCCATCTCAGTGTACAGAACTAGGAAACCTGATTTGATTTTCAGTGATGTTGAATTGATGCATCTTTTTAGTTCTTTTGACGACAGCCATTTAGATACATTTTCATCTGCTTGAAGTTTTATCCCTATGCTTTTAATGTATAACATTACGTAGTGATTGTTAACGTCTTAATTTTGGCAGATAATTCGTAGAGCAAACGAGCTTGAGGAGGATCCATTAGCTTTGAGTAGCCGCTATTGCGAAGAATTTCTCGTTGACATGGTTGATCTTCAGTGCCTTCCTCCTACGTATCAGCCGCGTGTTTCTGACCACATGGAACAAATCAAGGGTATGATAGCTCAGGTGGTTCTCTTCCCATCATGGTATTTTTTATTTTTCAGATCTCTCTCTCTCTCTCTCACTCTCTTTCTCTCTCTCACTCTCTCTCTCTCTCTCAGGCACATGCATGTGCACTGTGCTAGCGTAGTCCACAAAAACTAGTGAGTGAGAGCCTTCTTGCATGAGTATGTGAAGTCTGAAGACAAGACTGCAATAATAGACTGCTTAGCGAAATTGCCTTTGTAGCGACCTATTGCAATAGCACTAAATTACTCCACTTTTAATTTGAGTATTTCATATGCTTAGGAACTTGTCTTCTTTGGTGAGGTTAATTTCTTTTGTCGACATGCTTAAGAATATGTCGACAAAAGAAGTTAAACAATTATGCTTGTTCTTATCATGGATTACATTTTATACATTCTCAATAATCAACAAAGGTAGATCAACGAAGCGACGCCGTTTCTTAGACCAGTTTGGGAGGCTGGACTTAAATAAAATGGAGAAGAGCCAACGCTCATTAGTGCTTTAGTTCAATTAGGGGCAAATCTTGAAAGCAAAGCAAGTCTGCATTTGTTTTTTACTTTTTGCTGGGAGGGACTCTTTTGAGGGAACATGGTCTTGTCACTAGATGAAATTTTACCTTCTTCGAGTGCTGCATCTGGGAAATGTTGGGCTTCCTGGAGAATTTGAACTCACTGGATCTAGTTCCCTATCGAGTAACATTTTGGGTTTTGGGAGATGACGTTTTGAGTTGCATACCTGAAATTGCTTCTTGTGATAGAGTTCTATGATCTTCTTGATGGCTTTTGGTTGAAGATAGAAGAAGCGAAGCAGATATCTTAAATGTATGATGCTAATTAACGTCTATTAAAGGCATACATTGCTTCTCTTGTCTACTTTGAATGGTATCCTGAATAGTCTTCTTTCATTCTTGTAGATAATCAGTAATGGTTGTGCCTACGAAATGGAAGGGGATGTGTATTTTTCTGTCGAAAAGTTTCCAAGTTATGGTCAGTTATCTGGACGAAAGCTAGAGGACAATAGAGCTGGTGAACGGGTTGCTGTTGATACAAGAAAGCGAAATCCTGCAGACTTTGCTCTGTGGAAGGTAAGCTACCTTCATTTCTGCCCTATATTAGATTAATAATTTTGACCCTAGTGATTTTTCTAGTTTTTTTCTCATGTTAGGCTGCAAAGCCTGGTGAACCAAGTTGGGGCAGCACTTGGGGTCCTGGAAGACCAGGGTGGCATATAGAATGCAGTGCTATGAGTGCTCATTATCTGACTTATTCTTTTGACATTCATGGTGGAGGAATGGATTTGATCTTCCCGCATCATGAGAATGAGCTTGCCCAAAGCTGTGCTGCATGCCCAGAGTGCCATGTGAAATATTGGGTGCATAATGGATTTGTCACTGCAAATGATGAGAAAATGTCGAAATCCCTTGGGAATTTTTTCACCATTCGTGAGGTAAAATGCACATTCCTAATACATTTGGTACCTATCTAGACGTATATGGTTGCAATGTGTACAGCGTATTTTGCGTATTCTAACACATTCCTCTTTCTTAGGTTACTAAACTGTACCACCCGCTGGCCTTGAGGCATTTCTTGATGAGCACACACTATAGGTCTCCTGTCAACTACTCAATTCAACAGATAGAAATTGCATCCGAATCTGTTTACTACATATATCAGGTAGGAAATTGCAAGTGTTTTTAACATAGACGAGGATGCAAAATTGCTTTTGGTTTACCCAAGAGAGAAAAGAGTCAGTTTTGTAATATCAAAATTCATGGTCCGTTGCTCAAGTGGTGTGAATGGATATCTTAATTATTATGACGAAGCTAACGAAATTACAACCAGATGCATGAAACGTCCTGAAGCAATAAGTAGCATTACATGATTCTGGCATCTCATATTAAGTGATGTTTCTCTTGTTTAAAAAATTATTTGGAGTAAAAAAAGTTTTTTGTTTAACATCTCATGAAGACCCATTGTTGCTTTGCATAGCCATACTTCCAAGATTTCCTCTAGGGGGTGTTTTAGTGACAAGTTCTATAAGAACGGGATGATGCTAAATGGTCAAATTCATGGACACAAACCCCTATGTTCCTCTCATGACGATATTTCAATGACAACAATAACTACATCATCATCATCATCATCATCATCATCATCATCACAATAATAATAGTACTGGAACCAGTATTTTTTCTTATAGCAATGATTAAAATCTTATGCATCTATAGAAGTATATTACCTCAGTTTAAACTAGTAAAATTTGGAAGTTTTTTAGTATTTGTTGTTTGAATCTTTACATGTTTTCTATTCGAATGAAGCTACAAACTCAATATGTTCTAATTAATAAATTGTTGATAGATGCAGTAGCGTTCTATAATTTATTTTGGTCGTATTTGTGTTAAGTTACCATGACTTCATACATTCTGCTCCCTTATATTCTGTGTTGGAAACAATTATGGTTGTGTGCTTTGATTGATAGACTCTGCAAGATTGTGAGGATGCTCTATTACCATTCCAACAAGGAAGCCAAGAGGGAACTGAAAGTGGAAAGATAGCTCGGATTACCCCGGCTGCCAAAGACTGCATCAGTAAACTACGCGATGATTTTAAGATGAAATTGTCTGATGATTTGCACACACCTTACATACTGAACGCTGCTCTCCAAGAAGCTTTGAGATTCATGAACAGTTCTATGAACCTGCTCAAGGTACTTGCTTGTGGTTTTTCTGGGGGTCTTTGTCTGCTTCTCTCTCTATCTCTGTTATTCGTGTGAGCTGGCATGTGCCATTTTCCCGGCGTGCTTGCTTGTTTTTGTTCCTGAATTATCTTCTTGGATATTTACCAGAAGAAGCAACCAAAACAGCAACAATTATCATTGGTTCAGTCCCTTGTGGAACTAGAGAAAGAAGTTAAGAAAGTGTTGAGCACCCTTGGATTGCTTGCTGGGTCAACTTATTCTGAGGTACTGGGACAATTGTTCAGATGTTTTTGAGGTAATATTGGTTTCCAATTTCTTGCTGATGATGAAATTCATAACCAGATTTGTTTGCTTTCTTTGCCAGGTTCTGCAGCAGTTGAAAGACAAAGCATTAAAGAGATCTGGGTTAACGGAAGAAGGCATCTTACATCTGATTGAAGAAAGAGCAATGGCAAGGAAGAACAAAGATTTTAACAGGGGCGATGAGATTAGGAGTGAACTAGCTGCCAAGGGCATTGCTTTAATGGATGTGGGAAAGGAAACAATTTGGAGGCCATGTGTACCACCAGAGCAGCCATCTCTGCCCGTTCAAAAAGAGCAGCCCTCTGTGCCAGATAAACAAGAGCAGGTACTGCCTGTTTCTACTTGATGCTGTGGAACTCTATTTTGGATCAATTTTTTTGATCCATTATGTTAATTAAGTCAGCTGAGGAATTATGAATTTATGGAAGATGTCACGTGTACTATCGTTGATGTTGTAAAATTTGGATTTTCACCTTATACAACAACCCTTGTTGGGTGGTTTTCAAAGGAATGCAAGGGGTTCTTCAACTGTACAATATGGCTTTGTCTTGATCAAGGGTTTTGGGCCATGAAGAAGCAGGAAATGCTATTTATATATGGTAACTGTTATCATACTGGCTTATTTACAGAGTGATTGGGTGGTGGTTATGATGCAGTAGGATCTAGGGTCCTTTATGTCGTTTCACGTCCTTAGTGTTGTTAGGGTATTGAGTCTATAAATAGGTGGGTTGTTCTTTCATTTGGCAACTTTTTGATTATTAAGAATATTGAATATATTAATTGAGACATAGTTTCTCAATCTACCCTTTGGGGTTTATTCTCTTGAATGAGATTTTGCTCATTCCTTGAATCTTGGATCCCCTTTCATATTTTGATTGCATCATTTGGTGTCAGAGCTTCTAGGCTCAATCCCCACTGTTAATCTTGCCGGAAACTTTGCTGGAAACCTAAATCTTGCCGGAAACCTCGCCGAAGCCCCCAATCCACTCGTCTCCTACAGCTCAAGCCAAGCCTTTAAGCCTCGATTTTGGCCCTCAAAACTCACTAATCGACCATTTTGGAGCTTATACCTGCTATTTTGAGACATCAAATCCCATTTCAGAGGATTTCGGGTCTGCTACAGTGATTTCGACCTTACTACAGTGATTTTGAGCCAGATCCGTGGTTTTTCAAGCTTGAACAACTCGCATCGAACTCGTTTTGGGTTGTAAATACAGATTTGAGCACTGTACAGTCATTTTCGAACACCCAAAACCCATTTCGGAGCTCTACAATTGATTTTCTGTACTTTTCGAAGCCCAAACAACCTCGAAACCCACAGATCCATGCTTGGTTTAGCTTTTTGAGCTTGACCCAGCCTTATCCAGGCTCGGAAAAGGCAGAAACCAGTTCGAAACAGTCCGATTGAGGCTCGTACAACCTCAGTTTGACTCGTAATGCCTCGATTGGACTCGTAAAGCCTTCGATTGTACTCGAATCAGAGGCAAGGGCTTTCAAACTGCTCTTTCGGCACTCGAATCTGCATTTTCAGGTTCGATTTCAACTGGGTTGTCTCGTTTTTTGCTATTTTCTGCAATTTCTTGCGATTTGGGGGTCGTTTGTGTTGATTACTTGCGATTGGTGTTGGTGTGGAGTCTTGAGTTGATTGGGCTTTCATTATTTGGGGTTGAATGGTTGATTGCTTGTTTTGGAGTTGATTGTGGTATTTTAATGGCTTATCGGACTAGTGTAAGAAGAGGGGTCTTAAGAGGCACAGGATTTGAGGTGAACAATGGTGATGACTTTGAGTATGAAAATGCAAGTCAAAATCGGGAAGAGATTAAAGAGTTGAGGAAAGAAGTTGCTACTTTGGTTGAAAAGGTGTGACGTTTGCAACTTCCGACCAAAGGTATGGATTCTTTTAAGTACAACCATTGTGTTGGTGCTCTGCATTGGCGTAGAGCATGTTCAAATGACATTGACTATGAACTCCCTAAGTTTGATAGAAGCTTCACTCCTAAGGAGGTTGTCGATTGGTTGAATACTCTTGAGCAGTGATTTAAAAAGCGCGCGAAGCGCGCGCTATAGCGAGAGGCGTAGCTCAGCGCAAGGATTGCGCTTCGGAACTATGGGCTATAGCGCAGAACACAAATGCGCAAGAAAGGCGCTGAGGCGCGCGCTTTTTGCTGTGAGGTAAAAATCGATCTCACGTTCGCGATGCACTGAATAATTTCTTCCTTTAAATCGACGGGAGCCCTATTCGATCGACTCCAGGTAACAACTTCTTCTTCTTCTTCTCTGGTCTCCCTCTCCCTCTCTGATCGTCGACTCTAGGTAACAACTACTTCTTCTTCCTCCTCCTCCTCTCACCGTCTCACGTCTTCTTCTTCTTCCTCCTCCTCCTCCTCCTCTCACCTTCTTCTTCCTCATTTTCTTTCTATTTTCACCGACTATCCAGGACCCCCCTTTTCTTTTTTCTTTTTTTTCGGTCACAACCCCCCTTTTCTTTTTTTCTAGTCACAACCCCCCTTTTCTTTTTTTCTAGTCACAACCCCCCCTTTCTTTTTCTTTTTTTTCCAGTAACAGGACGTCCCTTTTTTTTTTTCCAGTCACGGCTCACTTGTTGTTTTTTTTGTTTTTGGTTTCAGCTCTGTTTAAAGTATTTGTTCAATTTGTTGTATTTATTTGTACTTGTTATTTGTAGATGACATCTAAAAATTCTAGTAAAAAGGACCCTGGTTGGAAGTATTGCAAAAAGGTTGATCCACACAATAATACCAAGTTGAAATGTATTAATGCCTATGCATGCCTCTAGATTTTATTGTCTTTAATCCTTTTGTTATGTCTCCAAGGCTAAACATTATTATGTTAGCTTTTCATGGATGATAAGTTATGTTTAGCGTTTGGTACTTTCGTTTAACCATTGACATGTTATGTTTTATGACATTTGAAAGTTTTACAAGTATTTATTTGTGTTGAAAACGTGTTCTAATAAAATTTGCCTCATTGCGAAGTTTTTTTTTTGTGTGCACTTCGCGTCAATAAAGCGCGCGCCGCGCCTTGCGCTTTGTGCTAAAGCCCCAGGGGATTGTTGCGCCTTGGTGCGCCTTTCGCCATTTAAAACACTGCTCTTGAGAGAGTATTTGAATGCCATGTTATCTCGGATGAAATGAAAGTAAAGTTCGTTTCTAAACACCTTCAAGGAAGAGCCTCCAATTGGTGGGAACAATTACAAGATAACCCGAAAAGGAGAGACAAGGGAAAGATTAGAGAGTGGGAAAAGATGAAAACGTTCAAGGAATGGTTCTTACCTTTCCCTTCCTTTGCCAATGTTAGTTCTTTGACTAATGTTGCTAGGTGTAGGACTTGTGGGAAGTCTTTTGGGGTTGGAGTACAAAGCACAGTTGACATAGGTGCTGTCCCAATAGAAAATCAGCCTTTATTTGACACTTTGAAGGCTAGAAATTCTTCTATAAATGAGAAACTTGAATGCTTCAAGTGTGGGAAATCTAGTTTCAAGTTAGAGGTGGGTGAAAATTGATGAGCACCTAATATTGTAGATATTTGGTGCGACTAGTCCCGTTTTATGTCGTTTATTTATGTTTATTTGTCGTTATTAGTGGTTTTGCGCGCAAGGTATTTTGTTGAGCGTTTCAGGCAATACGCGAATAAAAAAGGGTATGTTTTGATGCCATGAATAACCTTTGAGGGGAGCCACGAGGCGGCGCCCTATGGAGCGCAGTCGTCGGGCTTATGGAAAGCATAACCGGATGGCCGGAGAGTGCCAAGGGCCGTCAGGTGTCAAGATGGGGCACGAAGGATTGGAGATGCCCAGAAAGCAGATCGGTATGGATACAGATCTTGGAGTATCGATACTGGATCAAAACAGTGAGTTTTGGGGACTTCAGCGTATCGATGCAAAATTTTCCATATCGATACGGTTCCTTTTGTATCGATACGGGTCCTCTACGTGGAATGTTGAGGAATGCAGGGAAGACAACTCAGTATCGATACGGCTCCTTTTGTATCGATACGGGAGGTTTACCGACGTGCTTTTTGACAGCTTTTTACTTTCCATAAGTGGCAAGTTTCCACTTTTGGTTGTATTTCGGATATTTTGGAGGAGAGAGAGAGCCACTTTGTATAAATAGGCCACTCTCTCCCCTCCTTTACTACCTAGTTCATTACACTTTAAGTTCTTTTCTCCATTAATGTCTTTTAAGTTTTCTTAGTTAATTTCTTTAAGAACTCTAGTAAGTTTTTCTCGTTAGTTAATTTCTTGTTAATTAAAGTTGTAGCTATGACTTGGATCCTTATTAATATCAAGTTTATTTTCGTTTTCATCGGTTAAAAATCATGTCTCGTTTTTATGCTTTCTTTTGTGTTTTGGCTATGAGTGAGTAGTTGTTCGGCTAAGTCTCGGGGTAATCTTTTCCAAGAACTTAGGGTGTTATTTGATTCTCGAACCCTCGGGCTTAAGGCATGGTTTTCGGAATAGTGCTTAACTTGCTTTTTTGGTCTAAACTAGGGGTGTTAACTCCTTGGTATGGTGCTTAGGCAAGCGGTCTTTGGCAAGTGGTTTACCGAGGGCTCGTGGCCTCCTATGTGTTCGATGAATTAGTTAAACAAGTGAGTTCGTTTCCGTTAAATCACATCTTTTGATAATTGTAGTCTTTAAAGCTAAATCTTCCGAGCGTGAGCACGCTGTCGTGACTCTCACTTGAGTTATAATTGAGAACCGGTAACGGCCTTTATCAAGGGAAGGATGATCTCTTGGCTTGCCTCTTTTAGTTAATTAATCACATTTCTAGTCTTTTTCATTAGCATTTCCACCATTCAAAGGAAAATAAAGTTGCCCGTCTTAAACACTACAATCCGTTACATAAAACCTACAATCCGATTAAGCTATATTCAATTCTCTGTGGGTACGATCCCGAACTTTCGAAAATTATGCTATCGACGATCTAGCCCTACGCTTGGGGTTTCAAACCTTGTATCTAAGGCAAAGGTTTTTTTTTCCAGTTTAAGCAAAAATGCTTATGAGAATCAAAGTGATGCCCTTTTTGTAGAGGAGAAGATGAACTTCAATCCGGATGTGTTTGATGATGAGATGAAACACAGTTATTTCAACGATGCTCCCATCTTTGATGAATATTCTAATGATGAACTTGAGGGTGTTCTTGAAGATGATTGTGTCTTTGAGATTGAAGATGAGTTTGAAGATTTGCCTCTCTTTGTTGAATCTCCAAATGAAGACTTTGGAGGTGAATTTGAAGATGTGCCCGTCTTTGATGAGTTTGGTGTTGATAATGAAGAGGGAATGCTTATTGATATGCTCAAGGAAAGTTTCCTTAGGCCTAGACAAGGTGGTGTGGAACTTTTGGCGGAAGGTTATGTAGAAGAGGGAAGTCGTGATCTTGAGATTGAAGATTGCTCTCAAGACTTTACTTTCAAGTTGCCTTTGGTTCAAGACGCTCAACTTGAAGAGTATGGAAATGATTTGGAAGCTCCACTATTTGATGAAGAGTTGCCTCCCGAATTTCCCCAATTGCAAGATCTTCAAGTTTGTGGTACATTGGTCCCCAAGCCACCACTTCTTTCCACGCTGACCCATCGGACTTCAACAAAAGAAGCGGAAGCACTCATGGGACAGTTTGAAGACCCCTTGGGCATGGTGTTCACTCGAGCAAGTCTTGGGTATGAGGTGGTGCACGTTCTTAAATCTTTGAATGATGATTGGTCTAAGTATATTTTGGGAGTATGTGTTCAGAGATATTTTGATGGTGTTTTGCTGTATCGAAGACATGCCAAATGAATTGCTTATTCACACCTAAGTCTGGCCACGGTAGATGTATACAAGAAGAAGCTCATATTGAAGATTGGTATTGAATGAGGGTGACGCGTTGATCAAAGAATGCAGCCACATGTCTAAGTCGGAGCTGCATGATAATCATTTCTATGTTTTCTTTATTTAGTGTCTTGTGTTTTGTTGTCCAACTTGAGGACAAGTTGTTTTCTTTAGAGGGGGTGTATGATGCAGTAGGATCTAGGGTGCTTTATGTCATTCCGCGTCCTTAGTGTTGTTAGGGTATTGAGTCTATAAATAGGTGAGTTGTTCTTTCATTTGGCAGCTTTTTGATTATCAAGAATAGTGAATATATTGATTGAGACATAGTTTTTCTCTCTACCCTTCGGGATTTATCCCCTTAAATGGGATTTTGCTCATTCCTTTGAATCTTGGATCCCCTTTCATATTTTGATTGGATCAAGTTATGTGAGTGAGTTGCTCCAACACTTGAGACATGTAATGGACGCTCGCATTGATTCTCTTTTTGTTGGATTTACACAGTTGAATTTGGACACACGCTAAAGCATTCTTTTTCATTTCTCGGTTCAAACACTCATATGCATTAACATACCCATATTAAGTGATTTGCACACTGTTTTGGTAGCATTAGAAGTGCAATTCATACCCCATCTTTAAGAACTGCTCTATGTGGTATTTGCTGATGATTAATCACAACGTGCTCAATTGGCACTAGTATAGAATGACTGATATACTGGTGGAGTGGTGGTAGTTCTATCATCAATCACCATTCAAAAGCTCACAAGTTAACTTCAGGATTGAAAATGGTATAAGTGATTTCAGTCTGAGCAATGCTAGAATCACACCCACTTATAGACCCATTTACGCACCGATACTCACAAGTGTGTGGGCTTCACACACTGGATATGTGCAGCATGCGTAGGGCCCACACACTTGTGAGCATGGGTGTGTAAGCGGGTGTAGTTCTAGCATTTTTGTTCAGCTTGCTTAATCTCCCTTTCCCGACCTAAGCAGAAATAGTCATGAACTAGTTTTCTAGGATTTGGTTGTGGAATCAATATCTGTGGGTGTACTTGGGCCCTTTCTTACTGTAGAAACCATTGTAGATCTGCAAATATTTGCTTGTGTGGATTCTCCTCTTGAGGGATGCCAGAGCAAAATTGCGTGGTTCAAAATGATGAGAATAAAAGGGGACTGAAATTGGTTAAGACAGAATTATTTACATGTGGGTTACCAACCAAAATATAGCTTCTCTGTAGGGTTAGGGCAAAAGAGTGCAGTCCGTGTAGTCTTGATTGTCCAAAAGTACTTTTAACCGTTCATATTTGTTGAAAGACTCTTCCCAGGAAGAATCTTTTGCCGAGATGGATGGCTAAGATGCACCGGCAAAGAAGCCGGGTCCTTTTCCCAAATGTACTTGTTAGATTTCTTTTGCACTATTCCTTTACCAATTGTTTTCCACATGGTGAATTCTAGATCCCGGCATAGCATAAGGAGAAGCACAACCTTTGAGATCCAAATGCAGCCTTAGTGTTACACCACTATAGTACGTAAATGCCTCCTAAAGTCGCATAACCAATGAGTTGAGACGATGCTTAATAAGAAGAAAACTAATTGAAGCTTGATTTCCAACGAAAATAAAGATCTGAGCGACCGTACAAGACTCTGATTGATAGCAGCATATCCAAGAGAGTTAGGACCCTATTATTAGTCCGATAACTATTTTATGTTTCTGGGGTGTCCCAAACTTTGTCCCCACTAATTCATGAAGTGCATAACTCCGGAGGTAAAACTTAAGAAAGGGCGAGTGAAGTATGGAATTTCACACCATTATTTCTACCATTTGAGATCGGACCTTAGCTTTTATGTATGCATGTTATTTGTTTGTACGTGTGTTTGTGGTTAAAGAGTTATTGTACAAGTTGTAGGCTCAAGCCAATAGTCGGTCTGATTGGTGGGAGGGTTTGCTCACCAGTCACCACACAATTGATCAGAGTTCGATTTTTGGTGTCAAGCCACAAGAAAGAAATTTCTTATGAATCTCCTAGTCCCGGCGTGGATGACCTGCCTTTGATCGGACTGTGAAGGGGATTAGTTGATATGCGCGTAAACTGACCCGTTGGATTGCTGATAACCACACAATTGACTAGAGTTCGATTCTTAGTGTCAAGCCCGTAAGAAAGAAATTTCTTATGAATCTTCTAGTCCCGGCGTGGATGACCTGTCTTTGACCGATGCGGAAAGGGGATAAGTTGATATGCGCGTAAACTGACCCTGACCTGGACACCTTTACCGTCGGAAAAAAGAGAGGATAGCCCAACTTAGTACTAAATGGTGAAGTTGGTGCATTTACTTTGGAACAGATAGAATTAAACATCATATGTACGTACTTGAAATGCAGCTACAGCAAGAGCATATTATTGTTGTAGGTACCATGATTAATCCACCATAACTAAAAGGGTTGGTACTAAGTAGTACTACACTGATGTGAACAGAGTGGACATATGTAGGAGTACCATGCACTAGGGACTAATACGTGGAGAAGACAAAATGTTAGGGGAATATAAAGTTCATATGTCTTGATCAATGGTGGGCTTCTTTGAAGAGCTTTAATTTGGAACATAGAAGTAGAGCAAGTGTTTAGTACCTTGAGGACTTTCTGATTCCTCAAATGTGTATAAAGAGAGAGAGAGAGAGAGAGAGAGAGAGAGAGAGAGAGAGAGAGAGAGAGAGAGAGAGAGAATCGTCCTTTCCTTGCCCAAGTTCATCCTACCATCCCTGTCACGGTCTTGACACATATAGTACCACATGGATGTGTAGATATTTCTGTGTTTGTGCAATGTTTGGCGGGAAAATCAGGCACATCTCTCTTTCATCTCTCATATTAGGTAACCACAAATTGACGTCTCGATGATAGATTGTGACAACTAGGAAGGCAATTGACGGGGACTCACAAGGAGGAATGCGTAATCAGCAGTGGTGCAGTGTTACAGTCGTGGAATTTGGACAGAAAGCTCTCCTTTGAGTCGAAATGAGAGGTCAGGATTCGCTTAAGTGCGTGCGTCTTGGCCGTAAAATTTTCCATTTGTGATCCGGTAGGATGGGCAATCCTATCGGCCATCATACGAGAAAAGTGAAGGAATTAATGATGACAAATCCCTAATGTAATACTACATACTTATCAAACTTGATGAATTATTTGTTCGATAAATACGTAATCTCTCCTTTAATTGTTGCATTCAAACACAGAAAAATCCTGTCTCTTTAGACTTTAGATTTATTGTCTAACCTGGTCGATCAAAAACAGTGCCTAAGAGTACAATTTAGTACTACTTATCTTAGCCTTTGGAGTGACTAATATCTCAATAGCTTCTTGGTTTCTGTCGGTCTACGATACTAGCTAGTAACATAGACACACATCAGTCATCAGTTGGTTGTGAAACTATAGCCTATAGGGAATTAGCTTACTGAAAATAATGCTACTCTACATAGTATAAATTAATGTCCTAAATTTAATTGCGTGGCCAACAATTTTAGTACCTCTGAGAGCCAAAAGGACTAGTCGTATCCACCCTTTAACTCACTTCCCCCGTACCCAAAAAAAAAACTCACTTCCCCCAATAGATCAATCTATAAAAAGTTTTAGCCCAAAAAAATAGAAAGAGGTTTTATAGTATTTAGAGGATTCAAGGTAAAATTCCTTGCAATATTTGGGTAAAATCAACAAATCTCCACAATCTTTTTCGAGCGAACCCCCTTCTCTCTAGACTTTCATGCCAACTAGGGTTCCGCTGGGGGAGTAGCTCTTCCTCTTCCCTCTTCCCTCCTCGGTTTTCCTCCTCTTTCTTGATCCTGTTTCCATTTTGGCGAGTTTCCACCGGGTTAAATTATACTGGGTGTATCCGATTTGGGGCCTAACGACGAAGTGATTTCTTGTCGGGTGGTGGTGATCAAGTTGGCAATGAGGCTCGAGATCTGTTGGGTTGCTCGTCTGCTTCTGATCAGCTGTTCTCTTTCCTGTGCCATCTAGCGAGCTGGATCTTGCATTCGTTCGTCTGCTTTTGATCACTTCTTCCTCGAGGTTTCTCATGTAGGTTTTGGTGTGGAGATGTGGTCCGGTGGTGGTTGCAGTTGGAGGATCTGTTGGTGGATATGGCACGGTGCCAGTTTCAGTAGCTATTAGGTTTTAGGTTTTTTTTTTATAGGTTTGGGCTTGACCCAATGAAGTGTTTCTTTGGTTGACATTTTGCCAATCTTAGATTGACACGTGATTGTTCTTAGCTTTGTTTAGGGATATAATGCCATCAAATCCTTAATCCCTTTTACTCTTTGTAACAATTTCAAAGATTAATAAATTTTTCGTTTCCTTTAAAAAAAACAAAAAACAAATCTCCATATTGGTTTTCAATTACGTAACATATAGTATTATACTTTAGTACTTCCCCGGTCCCTTTTAAGTGTTCTCTACGGAAAATGTGCAATTTTGAGATAAAAAAAGTACCATGGTGCTATTTTTTTTACCAATTTAAAGAACTAATTGCACGTCTTTTCGTTAAAAATACTTTAAAAGGGATGAAAGGAGTATATTGTTAATGTTTGTTTAAAACTGCCTCACCATATATGGGCATGCAGGTAATTTGTTCACTAATGAAACATATTATTTTGATACAACCATTGAGGAGTTAGCCAAGAAAGTGGGGTTTACATCATCCACTAGTTAGTTATTAATTAATGGAGTTAATTTATTTGGTCAATAATAGTGGGAATTTATACTACTATATATTAGGTTTGTCACAATGCCATGGTGTTAAAACATCAATTTGGTCATTCATGAGCTGTGATTGGACAATATAACCTAATAGAAAAAGCACGTGACTTGTCAAGTGCATACATAATTCATATACGTGTTTTATTTTTTATTTTTTTGTTTTTGTGGGTCAAGCCATATGCATCATGTAATTGGCTGTCAATTTCTTTCCGCACTTGGGTGATGAAAGCCAATTTTGTTGTGGATAGGTCAAAAGTCCTTAGTATTATTTTTCTTAATTCCACATATAATAAGAATTAATTTGATGTGCAAAGCCCGTCCTAATGGAAATCATGGGTATAGTAATCTCCTAAAACACATACCTAGCCTTCAACTTTTTCATTTTTATGTTTATTATTTTTTATAATTAGGTATTATGTTTTTTACCCAGAAAGTTGAATTTTTTTCAAGTGAATAGATGATGGAATTTAAATCTACCAAGATAATTAAATTTTGCAACTCATGTATATATAACAAACAGGAAAATTTCTCTTGCTCAGCATGATAGTTGTGAATCTTCTGATGATTCATGTTGGAAAACTAGAAATTTAAGCATAATAACAACTTAATTTATGATATATTTCCACAATCAATTAAACGAGGAGATATGGATGAGAAAAAATTATTTTGCCAAAAGGTAGAACCCTTAAATAACTTCTAAAAACAGGTACAATACTATTTCTGTGAGTAAAAAAAAAAACCTAAGAAGGAAAAAAGGAACTAATTGCAAAATATTGTTTTTACTTCCGTAGTCCCACATTGGTCGTCTTCTACGGGAAATTAAGGGCACATAAATGTATCTACATTTAAAACATTTGATAAGGATTTTTGACATTTATTTCAGTCCTAAATTACTTTTAATAACTTGTGATGGTTGTTTGTCAAAAAGGATAAATATAGTTTGGAACATTTCAAGATAAAATGTATGACCATGGGGATTTAGTAATTTGGCAAATTTCCCATTTGTCTAAACAACCATGGCATCAAGAAAGGCAAGAGTTTATTTTTGATCAGCGGCAAGAGTTTGGCCAAATACAAGTAAGAGCCTAGCTTACGGGGATCCGTCCATATGGAGCTTCATCCCCTTTTATTGGACCCTTCGTTACTGCATGGACAGTAGGATATTGATCCCTCAGGAATTAATCGAGTTACTGCATGAACAGTAAGATATTGATCCCTTAGAAATTAATCGAGTTACATGTAAATTCATTGATCCGATACCCTAACGGCCTGACTTATAATCATAATCATACTGTCGGCAGATGAATACTCCCTTTAATAACTTCTTTATATAAGTATGACATGAGAGAGAGAGAGTTCATTGATTGGACCGTGACTCTCCCAAGTCCCACCAATAACGAAGTTGGAGACAGGGAGAGAAATTTTAGATTTGGGGTTGATTGGTTTAGAGATTTAATCATAAGTACTAGTGGTTGTCCACATCTGATAAATGCACTAATGAAGGAACCCATTGGGCCCCCCAACCAACAGCTAGTAAGACTATTTATTTTGGTTTCATAAAAGTTGTGTCTAACACTCCCGGAGTACCATGTGGCATTGTTGTGTATGCTGATTAGCCAACACATAATATGGGTCGCTTCTTGTCTCCTGGTTGCCCAACTTAACACAAATGACCGGTAACGTTCCTATCGCTTGATTTGTCGCTACGTAAATGGTTGAGAAGTACTACCACGTAAGCACGTACCGTCATGCGTAATACTCCACGAACGTTGAATAATTATCGGAAAAAGTTGTGGGAATGGGATTAGGTTTTCTCTCAGCTGGTTTGCCTCACCAACCACTCGAGGGTTGCATCGATCTCTAGCTTGTGAACTCATATGTCAAAACATTAATAAAGCGCTCCATGGAAGAAGATACTTTTTTCTAGTGCACAAGTTTTCAAATCCATGATGATGCTTGCGAACCCCGGCCCCCTTCTTTTCTTTGTTTTTTCTCCCCCCTCTCTCTCTCTCTCTGCTGTCTGCATCATTATTCTGTATCATCAGAGTTTTCTAAAGAAGAGAAAAAGGCATCCAATCCAAACTGAACTCTAGAATTCTCCTCTCTTTCTTTGTTCTTTCTTACTAACCTAAATTCCATCAGTCCATTGGTCCCCACATGGGTGCTTATCACTCATGTCTCTTGGCCTAAATATTAATACAAAGCCAGATATATATATATATATATATATATATATGCACCATCCAAAGCAATACGAATACATAATTTAAGTCACATAATTATTGGCATGTATAAGCTTGCGGGCGTGAGAGCGTGAACAAAACACACAAACTGCTAAAACTTGGGAGTACGAGCGCGATGCGAGAATTGAGAGCTAAAGCACTTGGCATTTTGAAAAATTATAGGACTAAGCGAATAAATGTATAAATGGAAGCAGATCAAGTCGACTGAGAAAATGTTGGGCATTCCTAAATCTAAGAAGAAAGTGGGAAGAAAGAAGAAAAAATGCTTTGTGTTTAGATCTGCGATTGCTGCTGCGGCTTTAAATTCGCTTTTTCGGGAAACACTAACAAGTTTCACCTTGATGATGCAAAGGCTAGCTGCTCGGTCTATTGAGAAAATCTTGGACGAAGATTATTTCGATGTTGATGAGGAAGCTTTAAAGTAAATACATGATTGATCCTTAATCATCTCAGGGGCAGATGCTTGGGTACGTAATTGGGTGTGCTTGTCTCTTCTTTGGGTTTTTAGGCCTCGGTTGGGTTCTTGCAGTTCCTGGCCGTTAGAATTTGCAAGCCACGTGTTTCTTGATGGATATATACTGTAGTATAGTACGTAGGCCAGTTACGTGCCCACAAATCATAAAACATGTGAAGGGCGAAGTGTCCCCACATTTGCCGACCCTTTAACATAAATCGAACCCCTTTTATACGCTGCTTCATGACTTTGCACCGAAAAAAAAGCCCACCATTTCGAGGGTTCCATTCCTTCTTTTCCTCTCTTTTTGACCGTTTTGTGGTGTTGTCCTTCTATATATTGCTTAGCTTTAAAATGAAGCTTTTGGTGCTAATTGGCATGCATTAATATCTAGTTTTCGTGGTTACACCTAAGCTATAGCTAGCTTTAGTTCATCACACAAGCCATTGGTTGCTGATTTATAAGAGCTAATTACGTACAACTTTTTGAAGCCACTCTTTTCCCCTTGTTTTCCCAACAAAACCTCTCTCTCTCTCTCTCTCACACACACACACACACGCATACAACAAGCTAGTTTTAGGTTTGTGCGCATATCTGCCAAATAAACATACTCCCTCCGTCCCGGTTTGTTTGTCCCATTTTTGACTTTTTGAGAGCGTTTGACCTCTCAAAGAATTGTCTATAATTTTCAATTCGTAATGTTTTTAATATGCAATATGGATCTTGTTTGATAGATCTCAATTAGTTTTATTATACAAAATCTTCAAAATCATAAAAAATATTATAAAATGTAAGATATAAGTATATTTTTGAAAGACACGAATTTCGACAATTGGACAAACAAATTGGGACGGAGGGAGTAACAAAACTCACTTCTGCCGGGAATGTACACCAGGCCACTCCCCGCGCTAAAATCCACACCCGGGTTGTATCTCTGCAGCAAACGCTCACTCAAATTTGCAGCAGCCGCAATTGTCTGCAAGCTATCCTCAACCCGAAGCGGGTACGTGATGAACAACCCGTACTCCTTCGACACCGACGCGTCCCCACACGAACAATTCACCGTCACATTGAACCGCGCAGAAGCGTTATGCCAGTACTGGATCAACGTCGTGGCCGTAGTCAGGTTTGCGTAGTCCCATTTGGCAACCTCATCGAACGTGCTGCAAGGAGACTCTGGAACATAAGTGAAAACGTGGCCCAAGAACTCGTCACGGATGCAGTCGCAGCTGAAGGGGAAGTTGATTCTAGTTCCGTTGATATCTGGGTTGTATTTCAAGATTTCATTTAGATAATTGTGTGATGCTAGGTCAATTAACAAGAGGGGCGCATTGGGCCAGAAGTAGTAGGAGCCTAATGCTAAGTCACAGGTCTTGGGACACTTGGATTCGACCGTTGTTAAGATCATGATTAAGAGGGAAAAGGATAACAGTAGTTTGGATCGAAACATGTTAGTAATTAGGATCAAACCCTAAAAATCAGGTTGGGGATTTGGGGGGTTGACGAGGAGATTGAGGTTTTTTCATGAGGAGAGAGATTGTGAATGTGTGTATTTTGAAACGTCAAGAGGACGAGATTGTGGTTGTGTGTGTTTTGGAACGTTCTTTTGTTTGATTGGGAGAAGATGGTGATTGATTTTTTTTTTTTTCAATATTGTACTCCTCCGCCTCATTTTCATTGTCTTTTTTTGATATTTGTGTCAGTTTTCAATCGCTTATATATTCCAATATAAATCTCCAAAAATATACAATATGGTTCTTGTTTGATAGTTCTCAATTAGGTCTGTAATACAAAGTTTTCAAAATTATGAAAAACATTGTTGATTGGGACGGAGGGAGTATACATTAGCAGGGTTAGCAGGAGTTAGTAAATTAGTCCACAAAGAGTTCGGAAATTGTCTACAGCACTGAATCCCAACCAATCGCCCCTCATGGGGCTCGAACCTAAGCCTCCACTAAGAAAGGCGGCTGGCTAGGAGCTCCTACGCATTGGTTGGTTGGTTGACTGATGAGAAAATGAGTGTAGAATAATACAAGTAGTTTCCTCTATATATTTGAAAAATACTAGGAGTAGCTTTGTTTGAAAGCAAAACGTTATGGAAATTTCTTATTGGAAGGAAGGAAGGTGTCGCCTTGGGATCGGAGGAGTATAATAGACTATAACAAATGCAAATTGCCTCCGTTGCAGTCTTAACAGTTCCAGAACCTATTATAAGTACTTATTTTTTAAGGAGGTAATTTCAAGCTCATAAATAATATATTTATGTAAATAATTTTTCTAGCAATATGGATCGATCTGGTTTGATAGATCTCATTCAGATCTTTTGAACAATGCAAAAAAAAATCTAAAAATCAATTTTCTTTTACATTATTTTTTAGTTTGAAAATGTAAAATAAATATTTATTTTTAAAGAAGGTGTTCTGGAACGGGGCCTACAGTTCAACTGAGGGGTTTATAGACTTTTATTCAAATCTCGCCATAATATCTAGGAAATTTATTTCTAAATTTTCATGTTTTCAAAAAAAATTTATAATTGATGCAAACACTTTTTTTTTATTTTCTTAGTGGTTAAATTTACGAAACAATCTTTGAAATTTGTAAAAAAGTGCGTGCATGCAAGAACTGTTTCGTAAATTCATCCGCTAAAAGACAAAAAATTGAGCGTTTGCATCAATTAAAGGAGTGTGTAAACAATTTCCTAATATCTAGGGTTGTTCAAGAAAACCGCTCGAACTGCAAAATTGATCCGATTCGGACCGAATCGTTCTATTTGGTCCGGTTCTTCGGTTTTACGGTCAGATTATGGTTCCAAAAAAATAAGAACCGTTAATTTTGGTTCGGTTACTGGTTCTCAATTAATGAACCGT
>JAOTQK010000024.1:13139425-13150764 GCA_025642025.1 Rhododendron ferrugineum | reverse complement strand
AGATTTATCTTTATCTTATAATTAATTAACCTCTTAATATCTTAGATTTATCACTGTATATCTATCTTTGGTACCACTAACTGGAATTCCTGGCTATTCCCCTAGACTAATGATAGGACAATAATTCTACGATACGCATTCTACCTTCATTTATTAAAATGTTCCAACAATAATGATTTCTGAACTCCAAGCGGTTGGTCTGATGGTCAAGATTTGAGATTTACATTAATTTCTTTCTTATTCTCAAATTTAAAATCTCATAGGTCCTATCAATTTTTGTGAAGTCATTCTGTAGGAAACTTCGTCCCAACAGTACTAATTGGGCCTCTCGCTAGAACTAGAACAATGACATTGGTCCAAAAAAAACATTTGAGATGCACATCAGCTAACCTGGAGACCCTGTGATATAGTACAACTTTCTAAATTTAATTTACTCCATAGTACAAAGAGCTAGGAGGGACTTGGTATATGCATGTGATTGGTCCCACAAATTGCATTAATCAGTTTCTACGTACTAAGTTTTATAGTTACGTTCGGAAGACTTATTAAGAGTACTCCTGGTAATGATGTCTTGTTTGTCTTATACTAACAATGATAATAATCATAAGTAAAATATATTTTTTAGCGATAAAATAAGAGTGGAGTATGGTTCTTGATCGGGTGACATTTCGCCAGTGTACCCGTGATCCGTTAAATCTTTGTAGTCTTTTTTAAAGATTTATAAAAAAAAAATTGCTGATCAAAAAAAAAAAAAAAAAGAGTGGAGTATGCCATAAGGAAGGGAATTCATCATTGTTAGCTGCCACTTTCTTCATCGTTAGCTGGAAATATTATAGGAATCATAATGCATGGTGGAGTACACTTTCGAATGTCATAGGTTTGATTATTAATAAGAAAGCCTATGGATTAAATGGGATTACAAATCTTTCGTGGGGAACGAAAATGATTTTCCTTCATGATCTTTTTCTCTTTCTCTCAACACAAAACCAAGCAAATTAGGGTTTCAACACTTGAAATAATGCAAGTAGATTGACAGCTATAACCTGCAAATAAAATCTTGCCAACCGGGAATTACGAGAAGTCTAGAAACACGATTTTAGTAAAATACAATTCCAAACAAAATGTTGTATGGCTCTAGGACCGTATTACGACGCATTGCTCTTGGAATTGTAGGTTGCATGGCTTGCAATCCCTTCTCACACTAATTACACTTGATTTCAAATTAATGTTCAAACCGAAAAAAAATAAAATTCTAAGGCCTTGTTCGTTTTGAGGACTCAAGTTCCTAAGCACGGTCTTCAATAACTTTTTTTTTCTCTTTCTCTACTCATTACTTTAAAAAACCTCCCTCAAAATCCAAAGCAAACAGGTCTAAAGGACTTTCCTGCCCAGCCTATGGACCATAACGAGAACCTGTGCTCTGATCCCTACCCATATTAGAGAACTTTATACGATGCTTTTTCCCTTGGAGTCAAACTCAATGGTCAAAGTGATTTGTACTTTTGGACATTTATTCCTCAAATGTTGCACTTTCATACCCGACAGCAGTTGCATCTTACTATCTTTCTTGGATCTTGGATTTCTAAAGCTAGCAAAAGGAAATTTAAAACATCCTTGGAAAAAAATTAAGAGAAACTTTAGTGGTAAAGTTAGGGTTGCAAAATTGATGACAATCGTACGTTCCGAAAAAACAAGGTTACAAAACCGACGGAAAAATTAGTAACCCAAAACAAAGAATGGGGATGCTGTCAAGCATCCCCTGCCAAACGGCCGTTCATTTCGGGAATCGACGGCCCCCAAAACACACCATGTTAGTACGAGTTGAAGCATTTAATATTCCCACACTTGAGATAATTAAACAATCATGACCCATGAAATTTTAACACTTGTGATGGACAGTTCTGATTAAAAAAGAAGAGGAAGTGATGGAAGGCTGTGTAATACTCCTATATGAAGGCTTAAATTTGAGTAAAAAACTTAATTTTTTACGGAGTACTTTAATAAAAAATACAAATCTCACTTTAAATTTGTGTAAAAATATCATTAATGCCGATAAAAAAAATGCATTAATGCCAAAGTTGAATACTAAAGAGTAAAAAATAGCCATACAATTTTTAACTAAAGTTTAGTCTCTTAATAAAATTGTGGGTTTGGGTAAATAAAAAAAGGAAGGACTAGAGATGCTTTTAAGGAACAACAGAATCCAAAGAGCCTATACCAAACCCATTTGCAAAATCAACAAATATAACCGTATTTTTTTGAACGGCAAAGAGAATTTTATCCATCATTGAAACAAAGGATTTTAGATATCTTCGAAACAAATATAACCATATTAGAGTAGCAAGAGGCAAGGATTTTAAAATATCCAAACCTGACAAAGCTACAACGAAGTGTAATGAGAATTCTCTAAAATGTTACTTTTGCCGATTAAAAAAAAAGAAGAGAGGATTCTCTAACCTAAATAAGTTATTTCTAACTCCTTCTAAGAGAAAATTATCCTAAGACATACTCATTTTAAGACAAAATTACCCTCATCATCTTCTATACCCCTCTTGTTAGTCCCTCCTTGCTGCACAAAGTGATGAACAAATTAGTATTTTTACAATCCAAATTACGATCGAAGGGAATTAGAGAACCAGATAGGTAATTCCGTGCATAATTTTTTTTTCACGCTTAATTGACCTAGCAAAAATATGGTAAATTGTCATTTACCATATTTTCTGGATATAGTTTTGGCGTCCAGGCAAACGAAAAAACGACATCGTTATATGCTAATCCACGTGGGAGTTAAATTACTTCTCTGAAAAAAATTAAATAAATAAAATCTGGCAAAAAATTTACAAGATCATCGTTGTCTCACGTCTGACAGCTCGGAACATTAGCCATTCAGCCATATTATAAGTTGGTAGTACCCACCCAAGTCAAGCCAAGCCAAAGCCACTTTCTCACCGCGCGGCTGGCGCCAGCGCCAGGCTGAGGTGCAAGTCCAAGCCGAACCCATCAGCCAAGCCAAAGCCACTTTCTCACGGCGCGGCTGGCGCCAGGCTGAGGTGCAAGTCCAAGCCGAAGCCATCATCGAAACTGGGCCCACCTTCTCCACCTCTGGAGAACCTACTCAACGAAGGCCCATTAAGCCCATTATCGACTCTCCCGTGGGCCCGGCCCATCTGCTGCTGCTGCTGCTGTAACAACGGCCCAGTACTACTCGTCAGCGTCGACTCCCCTACGGCGCCGGCGTACGGTAACCCCCCTGGACCCCCAGACGAAAAGACGCACCCGTGCGACACGTTGAACGGAGGGGCGGCGCGTGGGACATAAACCCACGACGGGGACTGCGGCGGGAGCATGACGGCGCCTCCTCCGGAGGCGGCGAGGAGGTGCGGCGGCGGGGCGAAGGCGGAGACTATGGGGTTGCGCATGTAGGAAACGGCGGCGTTCCGGCTGGCCTGGAGCTGGGCGCGCTTGAGCTGCTGGCGCTCCTTCTTGTGGGCGTTCTGGTGGCCGCCCAGGGCCTGGGAGTTGGCGAACTCGCGGCAGCAGTACTGGCACTCGTACTTCCGGCCGTCGGAGGGGGGGAAGCCGGCGGATTCCGGGGAGAGGGACTTGTTGGTGGAGGAGTCGGCCTCGTCTTCGGGCTCGGAGGAGTTGACGTTGAAGCCGAAGAGCTTGAGGCGTGTGTTGGTGGTGGGAGGTGTGTGGTGGTGTGGTTTGGTATGGTACTCGAGTTCGAGTTCTTCCATAGATAGAGAGAGAGAAAGAGAGAGTGTGTGGAGATGGGGGGAGTGAAAGTGAGACAGAAAGAGGGGAGGATGGGGTAATGTTAAGAGGGGAGTTGTTGCATGTGTGGGGTATTTATAGTAGGTAAGATTTAAGAGAGTTTTTTTTAAAGCTTGTGGACTGCAGTGGAGAGAGAGAGAGAGAGAGAGAGAGAGATGGTTGCGGACATCCCAAGGAGGAGGGAAAATGAGTGAAATTGGGAACACGAACCAATAAGCAGTTGGGGACCCAATGGATTGCACTTGTCTTCGGGGTATCATCATCCACTATATTTGGTTCACTCAGCTTGTGAGATGACTAATATGCCCTCATCACAATAATCATCGGATGGGTTGTAGTAATTGTTACTAACCAACCCGATTGGTTCGATCGGTCAAGTGGGCATAAGAAAACAATGACTGTTTGTTCTGATATTTTCCATGAGATCGTATGTTTGAATTTTCCAGATGTCAAACATTCTATACCTTAAGGCTATTGGAGGGTTTATCCAGTCGTTAATTTCAAGGTACTAAAACTGGTTGAGATGCACACAAGCTGGCCCGAACATCAAATTATTAAAAAAAAATGTTACTGATCGAATAAAATAAGTCTCATGATGGTTGGGTACAAAATGAGTGATCAATTAATGGACTAACCTAATATGAGGAGCCCTAATATGAGGAGCCATATATCAAATATAATAGCTTGGAGTGTTGAAGTTTTACATAAGATAAGGTGAGCCCATGACTCAACACGAAAAAAATGCAACATGATAGACTTTAAAAAAAATTACACGTGACACACCTGAAAACAGCTCAACACGAGAGGACGTTAAATACTACGAGTTCCACATTGCTTGGTTGTGAAATGAAGAACAACTTAATATAGTAGAATCTCCCCGCTAGTATATAGCTGGCTCAAGTTTTTTAAGTTAGATAGGGCTTTTCCTAGTGGATAGGAGCTGCTCCATTGGAGATGGGAAATGTCATTTTTTTTTGCTAGTGATTGATTCGTGAATCAAGGAAAGTAAACTTGGTTGGGGTGAAGAATAAAGTGATATATGCATGTGAGTAGTAGTGTTGGGTAGAGGGTGTAGATCTAGAGTGTAGGGTGGTTGAACAATCAAATGATTGAGATCGATTGTGCACAACTTTGAGCAAACACTAGTGTTTGTGTTTTCTTGCCCTGTTCTTGTTTTAGCTCAAATCAAGAAGAAAATGTATGATCAGTCAAGAACAAGATTTTCTTGGCTTTCCAAAACCTCTTGATTTTAGTCTTAACAACCTGGTTAACCAATTTAGTGGTGAAGTACCCAACAATCATCACCCTTAACTTAGCAAGAAAATCCAACCAAAAAAAATTTAATCACAATTGTATAATCAATCTCATCAACCTATAGTACATTTGAATTGATATGTTAACAAATAGTCAGTGCGGGATTTAAGCGATTCTGGCACTCCACAATAGCCATTGTCACTCTACTTTTTTGTCTTTGTCCTCTAATAAAGGGGGTAATTTGGTAGTTTCAAATACGAAAAAAGACAAAAAAGTATAATGCTAATGACTAAAAGTGGAGTGCCAAAATCAATTTCCGGGATTTACTACCATTTGCATAATATTTTGGATTTGTTGTTCAGTCCTACTTTTTTTCCCTTTCACTTCAGAGAGTGACTACAACACTAATGGGAAGAAATGAGAGAAAGTATCCAATGTCCAAAGATTGGGGATCATCTATATATATATAATATCAGTATGATATTTTCTCATGCATGTACCTGGAAGTTTATTTCCCTTTTTCGTTTCTTTACCGTGAAAAGTATTTTTACCCATTAAAAATAGGCTAGTGATTTTGCCACACCCTTTTTTGATAACGCCACACCCTGCAAGTGTATTTTTGCACCAAAAATATACTTGCAGGGTGTGGCGTTATCAAAAAAGGGTGTGGTAAAATCATTTCCCTAAAAATACCCATATTCCCATGTGTACATGTTTTGGGATATATACGTATATATTATACATTATTATTTGATGAGAGAAACTAATTCACGGCTCAGCCGTAAATAAGTTCTTTATAGCAACAATCAATTGCAACCGTCCAAATGAATCATTAACATTCGGACCGTCCAAAACACTTTTGAACGGTCGCGATTGACTCCGTAAACAAACTATTCACGGTTCCGCCGTTAAAAAAGTTTTTCTCATTATTTGATACTCACTGGAATGAGAAGTTGACAAGATTTATCCAACCACATGTACGGTTTGCCAATAGAATATTTTCGATGGTACTATTTGCACTAATAATTGAATTGTAATAGTATTAAGATGCATGCAGTTGCAGAGGTACGATGCCCAATGAGCTAACATGAAGCCCATCTCTCTGTTCCCCTTTACCGACTCTCATGTGAGACAGCAACCTCTACAATTTTTATATTGTGAAACTTATTCAGAAAATAACTCCTTTTTTTTTTTTTGAATAGTCAATAGTGCAGGAAAATATTGGGCGGACGAACAAGTGTAATTCTAACGTTTTAAGGGAAAAAAAATACCATTACTCTAAATAAAATACAAAACTGCGGTATTGTGGCTTTGCAATTTCATCCATCCATATTCGATCTGTCCTTCCTCTCTCGTCTCAACCCCACAAACTTTGAGGTTATTCGCGCGGTGCTCTGAATTCGTAGGGTGGTACTCAAAAATTCGTAGGGTGTTTCAGAATTCATACGGCGGCCTAAGTGTTCCACATGCTTGGAGGTGGAGTCCAGACACTTGTTTTAAGGGATCGATCTTGAGTAGTACTATACTTTTGAAGCACCAAATAATTTTTTCCAAGGCTGCCGTGGCATGAGCTTGATCAGGAGCCGACACCACCCCACCAATCTCTCTTTCTCCAAACTCCAAAAGTCAAAACCAACACATCCCATGCATGCAAACACTTCAAATGTGGATTAATGATTATCTACATTAACTACTACAGTATCTAACCTAGAACACACTTTTGATCAACAAGTCTCATCTAATCAGCTCCGCGTGGCCCACGTGTCAACATCACAACCGCGGTGCATATCTAGGACTAGATTTATACGCACATAAATATATTTCAAATTAACCATGCACAAAACTTTAATACTATTTTTTTTGTTAATTATTTTAGCTATAGCAGTATTTTATTTTCACTTGTAATTAACAAAGTGGCAGTTTTGTGAATAAAGTCAACATGGGAGTATTATTTCTGGTGAAAGCTAAGCTGAGCTATACTTTTAGACGTATATAGTATTTTTTTTATAAGCGGATGTCCGAGCCAGTTTGCGCGCACGTCGACTAATGTCGAGATTCAACTAATGAACGAACAAACTTTCAATGGCCTCAATTAATGAACGAACAAACAAACTTGCGACCTGTTGAGAACAAACCCTTTACATAGTTGTTTTCGTTTTCTCATATCCGCTTTGCCAAACTCTTTCGACTACTTTTAGACAAATAAATTAGTAGTAGTATAACTTAAATATCATACCACATGTATTTGAAAAGGGTATGAATGTTCAGGTGTTACAACTTAGATTGGACCCCACCATTACATGTTGATGATGAATGATTGTTTAGGATGTTTGCGTGATTGACGTTGAAGTCTTATATTTTTATATATTTATGTGGCTTTATTTATTTAGGTGAGATCTCCGCGAATCTTACTAACTACAAGAGAGAGAAAGAGATGGGTCACTTAAAAAGCATATATATATATATCTATATATATAAATTACATGTGTGTATTACACATAGGAACCATTTTCACTCTTATCTGTATTTGAATTTGTTTTCTCTATTCATGTAAATTTATCATGTTATTATTTTAATTTATGAAAAATCAAAAGATAACAGAGTAATTAATTTACATAAATTAAAGTAAAAATGAATTATTGGGTATGTATATATGTATATCTATACGAAAAGTCCATGCACACCGCTCTCATCTCACCGTCCAAAAGTATTTTTGACCATTAATTACCGAGATAGACAGTAAAATTGAGATGACTGTAAAAGTGAAAATAGGCGGTGAAACTTTACGGTGAACATAGAACTGTATCTATATATGTGTAGTGGTATATTCAAAAGCTCTTCCAAAGTCTTGCCTGCAACTCCCAACATGGCCCACCTTGTCCCCCTTTTCTTATGTGTGCTCCCTTCATAGTTTTCATACCTTCTCTCATCAAAGTCAAAATTTCCCACATAAGAAAATTTGATCCTCCATGATTTGATTACCTTTGTTTGTATGAAAGCTCATATTCTTCCAAAGACATAAATTAATACTTGATAAATTAACCATAATTACCCCGATTAACGGTGACTCGAGACATGAATGATGAATAGTGGGGCTTCAAAGATTGGTGGATAATTTGGATATCCTTAAGCATGAACATGAACATGAATAATGACATGGGTAATTCAGAAGTCAACATTGGTGATCATTATTTTTGCTACCATCATGAACACCATGGTGCTAGAATAAATTTACAGACATACTTCAAAAAAACGATAAATCAATGAGTGGCTTAAAGTCGTTGAAATTCAGTGTCACCAGCCTGATACTAGGTACACCATATTTGAATCTAGACTATATGTTATTTCTTGTAAGGAACTTTCTCTCATTTTTTGTGCAACAAGTAATTATTTTGTGAACTAAAGGTGATGTATTTTAAAAGAATGACATTTCTCGTAAAACGGAAAATAAAAAATACTCTCTCTGTCCATTTTTAAGTGTCCTGCTTCGTAACTCCAACTTATTAAAAAGACATCATCATTACACCTTTCACATCAACTTTTTCCTCCACTTCCCTACTTACCCATCATCATTACATTTTTACTCACTAATTTTTCAAAATGAAATATACTTTTAGGGATAAAATAGACATTGCACCAACTTTTACCTCCCTAACTTTACAAAATGGACACTTATTAAGGGACAACCCAAAATGGAATATTGGACTTTAAATAAGGGACCGAGGGAGTAAGAATCTTAGCAAAACGAGACCTTGTTTTTTTTTTTTCTTTCGATGAAGTATTTCATTATATTTTCGAAGTGGTTATGATTCAACTCATGCATGATACACGTGGGACCAATCTATGGGTGGATTTTTAGCCCTGACTTGCCTCTGAGGAGACCTGAAATTATGGCTATAGATTTAGGACTTACATTAGAATCTCCATCATTTTAGAAATGTTTTGCCAACACCTAACCACCTTTTTGCTTTATTATGTGGATCCAATGATTTTTGTCCTTGGTTTCTTTCTCTCACTTTGGGAAGGTTAGAAGCTAGGCCAGGGATTGGGCCACAATTACCCACTATGGGGCTCAAGGAGTTTGGTCTGACTCATAAAGGGAAAATGTGTTGAAGTGACCTTCTCAATGCTAATGTGTGAGTAGTCATATTCATAGTAAAGGGTGGGGAGTTAACACAGTTGGTGAAACAAATATTGGCTAAATAAGTAAAGTACTTGTTTTGGCTTATTAAGTGTCCCTTATTACTAAGCCTCCTTGACCTGATGTTGATGGTGTAACTTCTCAAAACCCCAAGGTCAAGGGTTCCAGGCTTGGTAAAGGCCAAGATCCAAAAAGAATAAAAAATAAGTGCCCCTTGTTGATTATCTTTTTCAAGAGTTTTAGTCTTTTTTTTTATAGGCAACAAAATTTTATTAATACTCGACAAAAGGTACATTGAGGCGACCAAAACTCTAGAAGCAAGGGAGAACTTGAATAGTAGACAATATATATATCAATTGAAAAATATGTGGGATTCAGTTTATCCTTTCAGCCCTTTAACATATGATTGTAGGACCTTGTTGACTCAATGCGATGTGCCAGAAGGATCCCATCTGTTGAAGGAAGCAAATAGATCAGGGGCGGACTTGCTTGTGAAGGATGCTTTTAATTGTCATCGCTGGTAGGGGTTAAATACCTCAGATTTCGTTCCTTTAAGAGTTTTATAATATTCTCCTTTGAAAAAGAGGGAGAAAAGAAACCTAAATATGTAGTACTGACACAGAATCGTAGATGCACAACACATGAAATGGAACGGACACAAAATAGAATGGACTATTTTAGTGAAATTTTGCTATGTGATCAATCACCGCAGCTTTGTAGAACGAATCATATGATTATTTAGTTAGACTTCATGATGTCCCACAATGTTCCATTCCAAGCTAGTTAATAGTAGTATATAATTTTGAAGCACCTATTTTAAATTGACTTTAGGTTGTATCTCTATCTCTACGAAATATCACATGGTATGAGAGCTAGGTGTTTTGTGGCCTCACCAAACACGGGTTAATTCTCTGCCCGAGTCAATTCGCTCTCCTCACCAATGCGCATAAGTAACTCCACAAGCTACCGACCAGGTTGTACGTTAGACTTGTCCTACATCGCTCACCTAAGTCATCTAAAATTGGTTTATACGATTACCGGAAGACTACATGAATTGCCAAATAATTGTAGATTCGACATCTCAAAGAATTAATTCTCACATACATGCAATCACAAGAAAACAAAGCAGTTCGCCTAAAAGAAATTCACCGGCGAAGATTGTGGTGGATTAAATACCATGAGATCTGGCGACCATATGAAACCCTAGTTGTTATATATAGTTTTTTTTTTCAATGGCAGTCCTTGAAGGGCAAAGAGGACCCCACATCCAAACCAAAATTCTTTTTGACATTAGATATTGAAACATGGTAGGCTTAAGAGTGTTACAATATAGCTAGATTGCAGCAGAGGGGAGAGAGAGAGAGAGAGAGAGAGAGAGAGGGAATTGCACATGGTCTCTCTCTAGTCTCCATTGATGTAGGGGAAAAACACATGTGAATGTGCATCCAGTTGGTCTCTAACTGTTGAAGCAAGAACATTGGTAGGTACACCTTTGCCATGTTGGGACCACATGGGATTCATTTGTGCTACTGGCCCCACCTAAACCCCTCTTGGATCCCTCGTCAAGGTCGGATTGCAGAGAGCCGTTCATGTTATTTTGAGTGCACAAATGTGTTTTTGAATGGTTCGAATTTATTGAAAAACTTGGCTTGCAGAAAGCCGTTCATGTTATTTTGACTGCACAAATGTGTTTTGAATGGTTTGAATTTATTGAAAGACTTTTTCTCGATACAACTTTTTTAAAAATTTCGAACCATTAGTTACTGAGATAGACGATCGAGATACAATTGCGAAAAACATGGGTGGGGTCCATCCAGAATTTTAAGTAGGGTGATGGTGTTTTCCAATGGCACTTTCAAAACCTTTGTTGAATCATCAACAACTCTCAATAATGGGGTTTTCTTGTTTTGATGGTTTCCACCATCTAATTTAATAACATATTTTAGGGGACCTTAATTATGCTTTCTTTTGTAGTTGATTGAAGTGATGCCGATATTATCGTCTTAAGATCGACCAAATCGCGATTATGGCCCACCAAATTGTGCTTATCAAGGAAAAAATCAGCCAATGAGGGAAATATACAAAATAAGAATTAGGCTCCGTTCCAGAAACCTTCTTAAAAAATAAGCAGCTTATTTCACATTTTCAAACTCAAAAATAATGTAAA
>JAOTQK010000024.1:13118776-13139325 GCA_025642025.1 Rhododendron ferrugineum | reverse complement strand
AAGCACATAATTTTTGAGCTTGAAATTACCTTCTTAAAAAATAAGGACTTATTTCCTTTTCCGGAACGGAGCCTTAGTATCCTATTGCAGACATGATCCTATCATAATACAACTCCATTAACTTTCTAATCAATCTTTTATTTTCTTTTGTAATAACCATTACTTTGGAAGGATCCAAAAAGTGACTTAATTTTCAAGTTGAAATCCCCTTTTTGGGATATGTTTCAAAAGCATTTTTAATCAATCCCAAACAATGTGGGTATGACTCAAGAAGCCCCCCTCCAACGCATTCCAAGTGACAATACCTACTTCTTTTATAAAAAAAATTTAAAAAAGGTGGAGGGGTTGGGTGGAGTTAGCTTTAAGTCATGTGAAGTGACTTGTAAATATATAAAAAACCCATAATTGGATAGTCCCAACATGAAGACTATAGGCCTAGATTACAGTCTAGAATGTCTAGGGCTTTTAAAAAATTTAAAGCAGTCCAATGAATTCCCATTAGGTGCTATTGAATTTCAAAGTCGAGCAATGTTAGATATACATAAACAACAGAAATTTAAGTGGAGAGAAAGGTCAATGTGTAATTCAAATTCATTTAGAAAGATACATGTGTATCTCAAATTCATTATGGAGGGGATTTATATTTGGGTAATTCGAACAAACTCGGGGGCCTGCTGTGCACAATCTGAGCCTTTCGTTCATAGCCAATATGAGATCTGGACCGTCAGATGGCCGAACAGACGGCCCAGATGCATGTTGTGCACAAGTGCACAGTAGGCTCCCCCATTTCAATTCCAACATAGACCATCTAATAATTTTGTGTAATTTTTTTTTTTTTTTGTAATGCAAGATATTCCGAACCAATTTGTACAACTTTTTGACGCTTCTTGTTTCCGTCTTTTTAGTTTAAGAAACATAATTAAAGTCCCGTGAATTGAGCTGGAAGAGGGGTTTGGACTTTTGGAGGGGATGGGGACTTTGGTCAATCAATGAGACAAACTAAATGTGCTTTGGGTTGGCAATAAAGTAGACACTTAGACGGCTACATAAACTCTCCATTACATGTGATGGCAAAGGCACATTAGTTGGGGGGGGGACACTTGCACATGACTAATTAAATTAACCAATTGGATTACTATATAATTAACCATCTAATTAAGCTATATAGGTTAATATTCCACTAGAGAGGGTTAACCAATTGCCTTACCAATTGTTTCACAACAAGTGGATGAGTGCAACTGCAACGCATTTTCCATTAGGTAAACTTTTTTGACATGCCGCGTGTAAAAATGATTGTCCACATCATCGGCCCATAACTTGTATACGGCAGTTGTTTATTTATGTTATTCACCCTTCTGAAAAGTTGATGGCCATTATTTACCGAGTTTGAGATCCACGCGAAATCTCACTTTGATAATAGAGTTGTAGGACTTGACATTCTAACCATTCCTGTGATTAATTGACGTAATTAGATTTCGGTACATGCATGATCAAATCATTCAAATCTTGGACTAAAACTCTAAATTTGTTGGTTCACAACTATATCTAGTTTACAATAATATATAGTTAAGAGTTACTATACTTTCTTGCTCTTTTTTTAGGATAGCAATTGGACTTATTAGAGTTACTTTCTTGCACCACATAAAGGAAAAAAAAGTTTTCTGTTAGTACTGGACTTTGAAGCTCGAATCGTCACACCAAATGATTTTACCCTCTCCGTGTAAGTGGCTTAGTGCGAAATTATCTTTAGAACCGACCAAGCCGAATCGCTTATATCCAACCCTAGCTTAAATGCATTTTTAAATCCCATCAAGCTTTGAAATTAAACTTTCTTGTTCACAGGTTGGAGGGTGAAGTGGGGACCCACAATTCGGCTGCCACCTGTAAACCAGTGGTACGAAGCAGATACATTCACATACTTGTAACTAAACTGGGAATCTAAGCATGTATAAAGTACGATTAAGATCTATGGTTATTTTTAATTATCCATGCTTTGGACTTGGTCTTAGAATAAGGTTTAGGCATATCCTTTGTTAACATGATGGGCTTTCTTTAAAGCAGGGCTTCAGATAAACTGTCTTTGAATTTCCCAGGCATTTGCCCCCTTTAAAAGAATCCAATTAAGTACAGGACAATTAGTCTTACTCACTCTTACACCAGGAACCTGCAAATGACTTTGGTTCAACAGAGGTCAAGACAAAGTGGTTTGGAATTAAAGAAATGTAGTTAACCCCGAGGGGTTGCCCTGGTGGTCAAGGCCTGCGACTTAAGGGTTTGCTCCATTCTAAGATTTCAGATTCGAAATCTCTCGGGTGCTATCAACTCCTTTTGGGCCAGTGGATACAGAACTTTGCTCAGGCTATAATCGGGACCCCGCAAGTGGACGGTGGAATGGTCCCTCAAGACTAATTGAGGTGCCTGTAATAAGCTGGCCTGAACACCTGAGTTATCAAAAAAATAAATTTAAAGAAATGTAGTTTGAGTGAGTTGTTTTTCATTTTTCTGTACATTTTTAGTTAGGTCATCACCTTAATTATTCTTGTAAGCCATATCATGGGATCTAAGATTAATTGCCAATCTAAGTCATGGAACAGATTACCTAAGATGACGTTTTCCGTTTTATTAGTATAAAGTATAAACCGTTGATTGCACGTTAATGCAAATGTTTTCTTAATCAATCTGTCATTAAGGTATAAACAAACTGCTTGGTTGATTTAAGCATTATCTTAATGCGTAGGGTTGGGAAAGCCCATAATACAGGTATATGAGCCAACCTACAAAAAAATTAAGAACATTATCCATGTTCGAATTATTTCGTGCGTATAGGACTCGGGTATTCGAGTTGAATTATTTCGGGCATATAGGACTCGGGTATGGTGTTGTGCCCCAAAACAGCCCTTACCGATATCAGATTGAGCTAATTACCATTACCGTATATAATCTCACATTCACTAGGCCAGATTATTTCAGTGATTCACCCTCCTCAACTTGGTTTTACCACTCTTCAGTACACCGGCTGCACAAATGCAGCAACATTTGGTGTTCTTGTTCTTGAAACAAATCAAGTGGTGATAAGTCCGGTGCGTATCATATAACTGATTCACTCAGATTTTGATGCTGGATTTGAATGCTTTCGGTTCAGGGTATTTCGCCAGTAATCATCACTCCGGCCAGATTAGATTCAAGATCTTATAATCAGGGAGACGGGCAGCAGAAAACAAAGAACTCAATATTACAACAAAACTCAAGGAATAATCCTATTATTGCAATCTCAAAACTACGATGTAGCTGCTACAAGAAATGGGTGGGCTGACAAGCAACGCCATTAAAAAGTGAAAACAAGATATAGACACACACGCACGCACGCACCTTTCTGTCAATGTTTCCGTAAATAGACTACAACAAACTTTTAAAGAACAACCTGGGGGGAACCCACAATGGAGAACCAAATTAACCAAGTAACACAAAGGCCTATCACGGGCAGAAACCGGTGGCCCAACTGTACGTATGCACGGTATGAAATTCCAAACCCCTCGAACGATGCAAGACTATCTAACCAAACCCTTTTCTTAACCCACCTTTTTATCAGATCCTTTCAGGTTAAGATTGAACCATTTCTTCCTCGATGATTTATCCTTCCCATCCGAGCTTCCATCTTCCCCTGGGCTCTCGGGTTTAAAATCTTCGCCTGGAACTTTACTAGTACTACTGCTGCTACTAAAACTTCCGTTACTAACATGAGCGCCACTCCCGCCACTGATGACGACGGACCTGGCTATGGTGAATGAGGAGTGGATGCTGTCTCTCTGTTTCAGCAGCTCATCAACCTGTACTCCAGAGGCAGAAAATTAATGTTCTGGAAACAAGATAAATGGCTACTGTAACACGAAAACAAGCTAACTTTAATGAAATCTGATTATGAGAGGAAGGTCGAAATTCAGCGTATAATTACTGATGATATTGAAAACAGAAACTGAACCACACTTGTGAGTTGTGACACAGATTCAGGTATCGCTAAAGATTATGATCATAGGAAGAGGCATAAGATGAGTGAGATGATCATGGGCTCCAGAATGTTATGAAACCCAATCACAAGGTTGTTATACCGAACGTTTAATCAGCACAGATGATACAACAGGAAAGATAAATGTCAAGCTGTTACTGCCAGAAAATTCTATCAGATAACAAGTCCGAGTAAACAGAACTTACAGACTGCTTTTCCTGGCTGTATCTATTGGTCACTTCCTGAAATCGTGCCAGTGCCTGCAAGACATCAGCAGAAAAGTATAAAATCAGATATGCACTGCCAAATAAAAATAAAAAATTTCCCCAAGAAGGAAGAACTACCTTTCTGTATTCCGTCTCGAATTGGCGTAGGTCCGTTCTCTTCCTCAGAATCTGAGCCTCAATCTCCTTGAGCTTATTTGTTGTATCCTCATATGACTTTGCACAAACAGCCTCGATCGTGTAGGAAGCAGTTTTAAAGAAGTTATCGCCTATGCAATAAGAGTAGAAGTTCAGTACAAGCCTATAAGGAAAGGGGCAGAAACCAAAAAAGAAAAGGGGCAGATAAGCAGAGCATTAAAGCTGTTCAGACCATAAACAGCGAATATGTGAGTGCCAGGTTTTAGTTCCGAGACTTCACAAGGTTGAAGGCCTTCCAGCTTTTTGAAAAAAGCAGCTTCAGGGTCCTTCGCCATGGCTAACTGCAACGCCACATCGATAAACTCATTGTATGATAAGCCATTATATTATGAGACATTTTTAAGAGAAAAATGGAAGGTCCAACTTGCGTACCGCATTCACAGTGGAATCCATTCTGTACACTTGAAAATGTAAGAAATACATCCCAGCAGAAGTCACTTTACCAGTCTTCTCACTATCTTCCTGTACGCAGACACCATATAATACATTAATCCAGCCACAAGAGGTCAATTGCAAGATTGCCAAATGCTCAAGGGAACATGAATATTGAAGACTAACTACAAAAAAATTCTTGAAATGAAAGTTGGTAACCATTAGACCCTTGATGTAAACTGATTTCTAGATAAACCTCAATATGATAAGAAGCAGAACATTAAACACAGATGGGAGCTGTTAGGAAAGCGATGAGTGCCAGGGGAGTTGGGTGGTATTTTCAGGAATGAAGAAGGAAGATGGGCCATCGGCTGCTATGGAAGATGTACATGTGCCAAGTGCCAACAGCCTTGAAGCCGAACTTTGGGATATCTACATGGGGGTACTATCATTTTGGAGAAAGGAATGAGTCAGGTGACAATTGAGTCCAACTCTCTTCAAGCCGTCCAACTTGTGCGCTAAGGAGGCCCTCCCAACTGCCTACAAAGAGCCTTAGTGGACAAAAATTCCACCTCAACCGTACCAACAGACAAGTCTATCAAAGTGCAGATCATTGGCTATAGTTGGAGCAGAGCAGAAGGAAGAGCTCATCATGTCTGATGGACTGCCCCTTCCCTCGGTCACGACTCACACATTTTGTGTTCAAAGATGCCATGGGAAGGGGATTTTTCATGGATTAACCCTGGTTTTTTGCTGTGGTTGTTCCTGTTTTGAACTATTTCTTTCCAAAGCCAAACAACTGCTAGTGCTGATAGTCCATGCTTTGAGATAAAGGTGAACATAAAATAAACTAATTCTGAAGTGCAAGCCCAAAAGAACTGAACACCAGCAAATTGAGGTGTAGTCATTGAAGGGAGTGCAATTAATTTGTTCGAGAATTATAGCTTTGTATGATAATAGGGTTGAAGGTGAAGAGAGGTTTGCCTTGACAGAAAGAGGCAGAGATATCAAACAATTTGTGCAGCTCTATGAACTGGGGTGGCTAGTAGAAGTGTCACGAACGTGCCGGAGCGTGCTGAATTTGTGTTTGTGTCTGAAACTTTTTGCACACTGGTACAGAACCCTAATAGCCGTGTGGGTGCTTCTTAGATAAACAACCACCAGCTGTTCGCTTAATTGTATCCCACTATCCCTCGATATCCATAAAGGCAGGTGCAGTCCCCATATGGAAATGAGAGCATGATTCAGGCCTATCAAACTATCAATAACATGCCTATCAAGTATCAAATTAGCAATAATAATCAAACACAACTTTCTGAGTTTTCCTTTTCTTTTCCTTATTTGGAAAATCATTTCAAACAGATATAAATGATATCCTAAAGGAGAGAAAAAAGGAACTTCCGTTTTTCTCTCTTCAAAATAACACAACAAAGTCTGCAAAAAGCAATGCAAAGGGAACGTCATGTACAAGTAGAACAAAAGGAGAAACAAAAAGAAAACATTGAGAATACCTGTAAACCTAATCCATATCCACCATTGGCATCTTGTTCAAAATAAAGCAGCTGTAACATAAGTGGAAATGTTGTTTCTTAGTACTGCAGATAACAAAACACTTCAAGAGAGAGACCTTCACACCGTAAATGCACACAAGATAGTTAGCCTAATTGGTACAGTGCGCTAATTTACCTTAAATTTGCTCTGAGCAGCCGAAGTGACTCTAATCACAATTCCTGACTCAGCTTGTTCCTCACTAATAGTTACACCAAAAAAGTGGGCACATTGCTTTTCTACCTGCAGTGAAACTACAGAAGAGTGAAAGGGAGTATACCGGGAAGTCTAAAAAAATATGCATTTCCCTTGACAGAGCAAATAAGGACCTTTCCACTAACTGATGTTCCAATTGGGAGAGGCCTGACTGTGACAGTTCCATTTAAAGCTTCTTCAAGGACATTAGCAGAAATAGTAGTCTTGATAGGGACACCTAGCTTGCTATAAAATAAATAAAATAAAAAAAAAGGTCAGTTATATAGGCCACGATAATAAAAAGCGCCTACATTCAAAATAAAAAACAAGAAAACAACCTGAATAATGCTGCAAACATTGTGTTAACTGTGCCAAGGTTGGAAAGATCAATCTCCATATCCATGCCCTCAGCATCAAGAGCCTGCTCATATGGCAAAATTTTAACAACTAAAATGTCGAACTAGTTCGTCAAAAAAACTTGAAAAACGGAACTTTACTATAGCAAACAAAAAGTGCTTAAAATAATTGGTGGTCGCTGACAGGTAAAAAGAAACAGCGAAATTAAATGAACTGGCTATGTTAACATTGCACATGATTCGCCGCTATAGACACGAAGGTTTAAAACTTCCATATGCACCACTATGGATACAAACATATATACGACCATCCACCAACAACTTCATCCATCTACATATCTATGCATAAACATAACAGTCAGTGTTCTAAATGGCAGCCAAGGCGGCCGCCTAGGCGCTTGGCGCCACCCTGCCGCCACGCCTATACCCCTTGGCGTTTGATTTGGCGTCCTAGGAGGCTTGGCGGTGTTTGGCGGGCATGGCGGACTTGGCAGGCGTCGGCGTCATTGGAGGCCTTTGGCGGCCTAAAATGTGTTGAATTAAACTAAAAGGGTTTAATATGTAATTTTTACCAAATCATATATATATACTACAATTAGACAATTACAGATTAATCCTACACCCATACTCCAGTCGATCGAAGCCCTAGCCCCAACCCAGTGAACTCCAGGTGAGGTCCCATCGTCCATCGTCGGCGGCGTCAGTCAGTCGCCGACTCGCCGGTATGTCTCTCTCTCTCTCTCTCTCTCTCTCTCTCTCTCTCTCTCTCTCTCTCTCTCTCTCTCTCTCTCTCTTCTATGGCTGTTGAGTGCAATTGGTTCTCCTCTGTATAAAAAAACAGATTGTAGCCTTGCAAGCCTTTTAGTGTACTGTAAACAAGTTGAGTCAAAGTATCAGGTTAGAGTTCACATAAACTGCACGAAAGATTTATAAATTAAAAAAAAATTAGTTTAAAAAAAAAACACCAAATGGCTTGGCGGCGGGTCACTGCTTGACTAGCGCCAAGCGCCATTTAGAACACTGATAACAGTCTCAACTCCCAAACAACAATGAGTGGAGGTCATACTTCCCTTGCTACCAGATGGCAGCTGAGCAGTCGGTTTGCAATCTCATTTGCTACTGTGCAAGCATAAAAGAATTTGGTGAGGCTGATCTCATGCAAAGAAATGCCACCTTAGCTAGTACTTGGATGCACTAAACAACCATCCAAGGTATTCCAGATCATCCTAAATCTCAAAATCTTTGAACAAAAGTGATAACCATAATTGCCTACCCCCTTTAGAGAGGCCTTCTTTGTCAAGAAACTCAGAAAAGGCATCGAACAACTGTTTCTATATAACTTTGCTGAAGCAGGAGTTCATAGATCACCCTCTGTGGTTAGAGATCATTGCTCCTCATACACTACCATACTAAAAAGTTATGGAAACCATCTCCATCATTTAGATTCCCGTCTTCTTATCTTAACAGCAGTAACAACATTCGTCCTTTTCAAATGTACTTAGACCTAGTCCTTGGAGCATCCCATTGACTTTGTCAAACTGTATAGTTATAAAGGTTTCTTCCCTTTAGCTTGTAGCAAAAATTCTGTGTCACTGCTAAGGAATTGGAACAATTCAGAATCCATTTCAAATCAAACCAAACTAAATCTGCTGTCCTAATCAATCTGGTCATCTACATGAACCCTTTTTGGCCATTCAGATCTGTCAAAGCTTCAAGGGATAAAAGCCCTGTCAAACTTAACAATTTCACATCCTTTTCCATTACAACACCCCATGTTAATTTATGTCTTCCTTTCCGATAGCACTTCCATAAACAATTATCCTCTCTATCCTTCGTGGTCTTACCACATACCCTTTCCCTGGCGCACTGCCCTCGAATCTACTAGTCCTCCTCAAACCCAGTGGGATAGAATTCCTTGCGAATTATAGTTTTCAACTTCTTCCGTGACAACCCAGAAATGTCTTCGTCGTCTTCTCATATATTCCAGTTTTACTAATGTATTGTTTATTTGTTGCCCAATATTCTAAAATGCCACCTATAGCATTGTTCCATTCACCTCTTAGAAAAGCCAAAAGTCGGAACACCTCCAACTTTCATCCTTCCATCAACTGACAGTCAAGTAATTTTGAGCCAGATACAGTAGCAACTAAATCTCCGGTGGTAATCTTTTAACAGCAAAGTCAAAAAATAGTGGGGAACCACAAGGAACACAATGCGTGCGAGTCCACCCACCTTTATCGATCAAATATTTGCTTTCTCCCAACAAGATCCAAGAATAAGATTAAGATTAGTTGATGCATCAAGGGGGATAGGTCTGAGGATCAACTGGTAGAGAGGGGGAGCTGCTTGTTTCTCAAACAGTTCTTTCTAGGTTCTAAGTTGATAGCTTATAAGAAGGCAATTCATAGTCAAATTTCATTTAATCCCACCAACATTTATGGTCAATAATTGTTTAAAAGTAAAGAAATGGCGTGCTTAAATTTCCAGATGGTCTACATTAGTATAGAGGTCCCCAAATTAAAACATGTGCTTCCAGATAATTCAGTAACCAATTGTATCTGAATTTACCAAATGAAGAGAGAGAGAGAGAGAGAGAGAGAGAGATGCCACTTGTCCTGCCTTCCCACTGATTAATATTCTTCAGTCACAAAAAGGCAAGTAGTACTCTTAACCCAAGAATATTTACAAAATGAGGAAGGAAGAAGATGACCTCAAACCCAGCATTATCAAATTGCCTTCTTTTCTCTGGATCAGATAAGATGCTATAAGAGTATGCAACCTCCTTGAAAAGCTCTGAAGCTTCGGGATTATTAACATTTTTGTCGGGATGGTACCTGCCCATTACTTGGTCAATAGTTTGGCAAAAACATAATTCAAATATTCAGTTCCATTGCTCACTCACAATCAGAATCACCATGTTAATTTGAATCATTATTATCATAACATCAACTACATGACCTGTAGTTTCAAGTCTTGCGTTAGAGTACAACTACATGAAATAAGTGTTTTGTGAATGACCCATTGGTGGTTTACATGGTTTATTAACAGCCTCATGAACAATGGTAAGAATCAAGTCGCTGAGACCAAAATAAAATCATAACCACTGAACCATCATGCCTTCGTAAGTTTAAGAATTATCTATCACCGCTCTTCTATGTCCAACTTCCTCTTATGAATTTGCCTTCACCAAAGGAATATCCTCAATCTTTGGCCATTCAGCTATGCATTATAACAACATCAGTATAAAGATTTAACCTTCGTTAAACACCGTTCAAAAAAAATTGTAAAGAGTAAAACTTTGTAAACCAACTCTGCAACTCCTACAAACCTTCATTTATTGTACCAAACAAACTAAGATGATTTAAGTTTGCAATTGAATCCAAATGCATTCAGAAACCACAAGGATCAGGGCAGTACAGGTTTAGGAAAGAAGATTAAAATTTCAACCTACAGACTTATAAACAAAGGAAGTAATACTGAATCTTGACCATGAAACAAACTTACTTGAGAGCAAGCTTTCTATAAGCAGTTTTTATCTCTTGGTCAGTTGAATCTCTAGTAACCGATAAAACCTCATATGGGTCTCGACGAAGGGCCAGGGCCGGGGCCGGGGCCGGGGCCGAGGTCCCTTCCGTTTTCGAACCGCCTTCCATTTTCGAACCGCCCATCCCCCTCCTCCTCTAATCTCTCAACCCCGCTGCCCGTCTCCTCTTTCTCTCTCCAAATCTACCTAATCTCTCTATCTAGAATCTCTGCAGGTACCACACTTCTCAATTGCCAGAGTCAACCAAAAAGGCTTGTAAGCAAATCTACAATCATAGAAAATCAAGATAACAAGAACCCAGCAAAGTCAAGAAAATCAAACCAAGAACCCATCAAGATTTTCACGAAATTGAAAGCAACGGATCGGTATTTTCTTGGAATAAATGCAAAAAAGTGCAATAACAAACACAAGAAGGTGCAAGATCTAATCGAAGGAGAGAGAGAGCTAGGGTTTTTGAAAATTTACACGGGACGGTGGAAAGCGAGAGGGGACCAACGACAAGGTTCCACCTTTTTCTTCTTCTCCTTCTTCACCTCCTCCGCGAGAGAACGGGAATTCGAATGGTGGTGTATTAGCAGATGGAATTCAGAAACAAATTAAAAATGGGAAATTCGGTTTGTTACCTCTGCTCCGTTAAATTTCTAAAATGTCGTTTGTTTGTATTTTATATAAAAGGAATTTACACAATATTTTATTGCCGAAAATGAGAATCCGATTTTTAATTACAGTAGTAGTTTGGAATCTATGGAAAAGGAAAGAGATGAATGAAAAATTAATTTCTCTTTTTTGATTTCAGATGAAACACGGAGAGAGATAGGAAAATAACAAAATTAAAAATTAAATACAGAAAAAAAAAATTATCTACACTTTCTCTGGAGTTTCTTTTACTTTTTCCTTAAGTTCCAAATGGCGTGTAAAGTTGCTCCATCAAACCATAAAATAGTTTAGAGACATATATTTAGAAGCCAATGTGTCACATTTGGTAGCGTTTCCGTATTGGCGAATCCTAAAAAACCGACAGAGGAAGAAATATATAAGTGTAAAATGTGTGAAAGTTTGTGGTTGTAGCATTATTGATTTGGTTAAGACCTATTATGACCCATCTCATCAGTGAATTGGGTTTGAGTGAAAACTTGATGGGTTCATGGATTTAGGTCAATGTTGTCACCCTTAAAGTTTTAACGCGTTTAACCAAATTAGTCACAGCAAAATCATAAATAAAATAAAATAAAAAGAGTCTGGATCATCAACCATGGACTGCAACCTTGGCTTCAAAAATGGAGATGTCAATTTTTTTTTGAGGCTTATGTGCCAATTTGACATGTTAGAATTTGACATATCTACAAAGTCTACTCCAACCAATATGCCTAATTATTTATTTAAAGATAATTATTAAGTTTTGGAGAGTAAAATAACCAAAGAAAAAATTGGACATCACATATCAAAATTTGACATGAGATAAGAGATGCCAAATGACTTAGAGCATCTCCAACAGGAGATGTCAAAGCTGAGGTGGACATTCAAATAGCTAGTTTTGGTATTAAGTCATCATCCAACCATGATGTCTTCTATCATGCCAAAAGTGACATGGCTTTGAAGGGATGTGACGTGACTTTGAAGGGAAGTCCCAACATGTCAACTTTGATATCAACCTTCTAGACTGCCAATTTTCAAAAATTGACCATAAGCTTTCAAAATAATTTGACATAAAGGTTGGAGAGGGGGAGTGTGATGTCAAATTGAAGATGTCAAATTGCCACATAAGCTTTCAAAATAATTTGATATCTCCACTTTTGACATCTCATTTTGGAGATGCTCTTATTTCACATGTCAATTCATCCATTTGGCATGCCATATCAGATTTGACATCTTGTGTTAGAGATAGAGAACCTTTAAAGGAGGTGGCAAATTTCTCTACTATAATTAATTTCTGTAACATAAGTGACAAATTGAAGAGGCATTTGCAACAAACGCTCTCTAATAAGCTCTTCTAATTTAGATTTTTATAACTCATTTGATTTTAAGGGCACTTTTCCATTAAAATTGATTCATTCACCAATTGACAATAATTATTGTTATTATTATTGATGATGTGATAATTTGAAGAGCCATTTCTCTTTAAAAAAAAAACTTTTGAACTCTTTAAATAAAATTTGATTTTAATTTTGCTACCTACTTAATTATTACTAAGAGTGGAGTGTTAGCTCTTCTGTTAGAAAAGTCAACTCAATCCTTAATTTTTATATAGTATTTACTAACACATCAATGAGAACACCAAGACCAAGCTCATGAGGTATTATGATGGTAATAAGTTTACCAAAAAATACAAAGTGACCAGACAACCATTTTGGCTATTAAGTCATGTATATAGGGGTGGTTTTCTTGGTTTTTCTTCCACTGCAGTAACAAATCTGAACAATGACTTGTAGTCTTATTAACAAGAAATGAAATTTCTGTCTGTTAAAGTATAAAATATATAGTTTTGATCCTTTAGAAGTTATATGATCCTTTTCATTACCATTTAGTTTTTCCTTCCACTGCAGCAATATTTTCAGTTGAAACTTTGTAGCAACATGAACAAATTACAAGGAAAATGGTGTACAACCCCTCCGCACAACGATGAATGTTTGACAAGTTAGAATCATTAATCTAGGGATCTCAACCATGCATCCAACATTCCATTGACCTTCCTTGTGCTTGTGATTTGCAATTATTGGTGAATGATTCAAAAAAAGGATTAACGTGTAGAGAGTTTGATTTGAGCTGCTGAATGATTTTTCTTCTTCGATGATTTAAAATTTTCATGCATTCGACGATTTAATATTTCCATATCAGCATCCATGCACCTCAATTGAATTGGTCCAGATTAAGCATCATATTCCATTTGTTTCTATTCTTCACATCCTCAATTGAACACATCTTTGTTATTAAGATATCTCATGGCTCCTAAGTCCTAACTACCCACTTGTGAGAGGCAAGACACTGCTTTCACTCTCCATGGAAGTAATCTCCTGCTGAATTTGCGCACGAGGAGGAGAAAAGAAGAAAGGCTTCAAAGGCATTTCAATGGTTTCCACACTCAAACATTTCCACCACTCGTGACATCGATGGTCGATCTTTTTTGAATTCACCATAAGCCTATTATAACCATCTTTCTCGCTATAAACATTTCCTCTCCCACGCAATAACCTCCAAGTTCAGTTCCATTTCATTCTCTTCAATCAACTTGTCATATACCCAATCAGGAAAGTGCGCTTTACTACTCGAAGTGTTCACATCTGGTTTGACTTTGTCGCGTCATGTTCACACCAATCATCTCTAGTGTCAGCATTCCAAAGTTATACATGTCGGATTCATAGGAAGGATTTCCAAGATTTCTCAAGAATATCTCTGGAGCAATGTAGCCAATGGGTCCTCTTGCTCTAGTCATCGTATAACTGCACTTCTGAATTCGATAAAACACTTTGGCCAACTCAAAATCTGAGATTTTTGGGTTGAAATTCTAGTCCAGCAACACATTTTGAGGCTTTATGCATGTCACAATGCAGGATTCGTGAATCACAACCATCGTGCAAATACTCAATTCCATGAGCAACTCCTATCTCACTTTCAAGCAACTTTCCCAATCTTAATGAAATGCTTCTTTGAGCCATCCCAGCATAAACCCAACAACGAATATCATTAACGCGATGGATCCTACAAATGGTGGCGACTTTGCTAAGGAAATTTTGGTGGTCGTCTTTGTAAATCTCGAGCAGCAATGAACCGAACATGAAGCAATATCTTCCCTTGTAGACGGTGCCATAGCTGCCTTCCCTTGGCGCGCGTGTTCAACCACTCCCGACGGTTTAACCTTGAACGCTTACCTATTGAGAGCAATTTTGTCGGCCCTCGTCTTGGGTGGGGCAACTTCACCCACGTTTGGTGAGCTATGTTGCTGGTCTTTATTTGATTTGATAATCGAAATTATTTATTTGGGACAAAACTGATTCGTTTGGAGATCATGCATGCAGAAAATCAGTTCTAACAACTATCAGTGAGTACTTGATAACAAAAAAAAAATCTAATTCTCGAATATAGAACTCGACAGAGCAAAATTTAATTTTTTTTATCAAGTACTTACTGATGTTCAATATCCAATTCAACTGAAACCTTCGGTATATGAAGCTACATACGTACCTAACATCCCTTCCACCGCAGTAAATTCAATGGGAACTTTGCTGCACAATTACAAGTAAAATGACAGGCGCCCATCCCATCACACCAAGATGAACCATTTATTAGTCCGCGGATCTCAAGCCATCTAACATTCCATTGATCTTCCTTGTGCTTGATGAATTTCAATTGTAGGAGATTTCAAAAACGATTAACGCTTCAAGAGTTTGAGTTGAGCTGCCAAATTTTTTATTTTTTATTTTTAAATTTGGACGACTTAGGTGTCCCGACTCCCGATTAGCATCTGTGCACCTCAATGGAACTGGAACAAACCGAGCACCATCTTCTATTCGTCTCCATTCTTGACATCCTTCAAAAAGGGGGACTATTCTTGCATCCTTAAAACAATGGACCACTTCATCTTTGCACTAGGATTTTAGTTCTCATGGCTCCTGACTTCCACTTCACTTGTAAGGGGCAATTCACTGGTTTCACTCTCCAGGGACGTAATCTCCTGCTCAACATGCACACGAGGAGGAGAAAAGAAGTGAGGTTTCGGAGGCATTTCTATGGCTTCCATATCGCCACACAACATTTCCACCACTCGTGTCATGGATGGTCGATCTTTAGGATTCATTTGGATGCACCATAAGCCTACCATAACCATCTTCCTTGCTATAAACACTTCCTCTCCCACGATAGAATCTCCAAGTTGAAGATCCATTTCCTTCTCTTCAATCAACCTGTCATAAACCCAACCAGGAAAGTACGCTTCGCTACTAGAAGTGTTCACATCTGGTTTGACTTCGACGCGCTTATTCACGCCAATCATCTCTAACAGCAGCATTCCAAAGCTATAAACATCGGATTTGTGAGAAGGATTCCCAAGATTTCTCAAGAATATCTCCGGAGCGATGTAGCCAATGGTTCCTCTTGCTCCAGTCATAGTAATTGCACTTCGATTTCGAGAATACACCTTTGCCAATCCAAAATCTGAGATTTTGGGGTTGAAATTCTGGTCCAGCAACACATTTTGAGGCTTTATGTCAAGATGCAAGATTCGTGAGTCACAACCGTTGTGCAAGTACTCTATTCCATGTGCAACTCCTATTGCAATTTCAAGTAACTTCGCCAATCCTAATGAAACGCTTCTTTCCCCTTGGAACATTTGATCCCCTAGTGATTTATTGGGCATGTACTCGTAAATAAGAGCTTGCTTTGAGCCATCCCAACAGAAACCCAATAAACGGATGACATTAACGTGGTGGATCCTACCGATGGTGTTGACTTCATTAAGGAAATTTTGGCCCTTGTCTTTGTAATTCTCAAGCAATTTTACAGCAATGAGCCGGCCATCAGACAATCTTCCCTTGTAGACGGTGCCATAGCCGCCTTCCCCTAGTTTTTCCTTGAACCCGGTAGTCATCTTCTTTATATCATTGTATGAGTAGTTCGCCACTAAGGATGATTGATAGGTCTTAACAAACTCCTTTGCATTTATTTCTATTCCGGTCATATGATTCTCACCATCATATGCTGGCTTGAGGATTGCTGAAATTCTGTGTTTGTATTTGAACATGACTAGTAAAACTACAAGAAGCAGAGCAGAGAGGCTTCCAGTTGCAGCACCTGCAATGACCTTCCATTTATTTGATTTCTTCGGTTTGCGCCTGCAAGGTGAAGGGACGGAATAAAATTATGCACTGCTTACCATAACTTACTATAATAGTAGCAAAAAACACTTTATAGCACAGAGAAAAAGATAGATACGATACATTGTTTCACTACATGGTACACTACATTTCATGTGAGGCCTCACTCCGGGCTCCTCAAAAATTCAAAAAAAATCCATAAATTTTAAAATATTATTTTATGGGATTCTGTAAAAATTCAGCTCTAACGAATATCAATAAGTAGCATTTCTTGATCCGTAGGGGTGAAATTACTCAACTGAGCAGTTTCGCCTCTACGAATCCAGAAGTAATAATACTTACGGGTATTCGTTGGAACTAATTTTTTATAAAGCCCCATAAAAAAATATTTCAAAATTTATGGGTTTTTTTTTTTTTGATTTTTTGTGAGGCCCAAAATGGGCCCCACATGAAATGTAATGTAACTATATATGTAGTGAAACAATATACTAGTATATTAGCAAATAGGAGGACATGAAATTCTCTCTCACATTGGCATTCTTTTAATGGAAACTAATCAAACTGTCCAGTAATGGGACGTCCAAAATTGAAGGTTGGGCAAAGCTACGTGGGAAAAAGAGATCGTGTCCAGTTTCCCCAGAAGATTGGAGCATCATGTTCAATGCATGTGTGGGTTTTTTGCAAACTCAATTTAATGATTATGCTATGTTTGGATGAGTTTTTGAGAAATATTTTATGAGAGTAAAATTAGAAGTATGGATAATGAGTGAAGAGATAGAGAGAGAAATGAAAATAATGATTGAAGATATGGATAATGAGTAGAGAGTAATGATTAAAAGTAGGAATAATCAGTGTTTCTTTAGTTGGAAAAAAATCTCCAAATCTTGATCGAAACATGGCATTACTTTTTAAAATCCGATGAGAACACTAATCAAGCAAAAATTCATATTCTATCATCTAAAAACCAAAGGATGCAAACTAGTCGAGCCGAGCTCCAACTTGAATAAAGTCCAAATCTTTGATCTCGAGTTCGATCAATATTTGGTGACTCGATTCGAGTTCATACACACAAGCTGAGCTATGACCAACCCTTGCTTTACTCTTTTACTGGAACAAGTCAAAAGACCTTTCTAAATGAATCAAGCCATAACAAGCCGAGACCAACCGAGCTCGACTCTTTTACTGTAAGAAGACAAAAGACTCTTCTAAAAAAAAAGAGGAAGAAAACTTACAGACAGCCGCCCAGTGCATGTAAATTTGGTTGGAGACCCTTACAGAAGCATACTATCCTTCTGGTGCTTCTGTCGTACCCACACCGTCCACCCGTCTTTTTACACCCCGTACATTCTTCGAAATCAGGCCAGTGCAAGGGGAACCCATCTTCCAACCAATTAGTGAGTGTCGTTACATTCGGGGTGTTTAAAAACGCCTTCCCTTTCTCGCTCAAAGCTAATACAGGCAAATTCACGTAAGTGCAACCGCTCGGTACCTCCACCCCTTGGACCTGATCCCTAAAATAAAGCTTGGAACCCTCCCTACAGCTGTAATTCCCAAAAACTCCATCGCGACTAGAGAGAGAAAGCCCGTCAGGGCACTCGAATACGGTGAGACTGGCGCCAAAGGAAGCAAGCGAAAGCCCCGTTCCGGCAGGGTCGTTGGCGGCTGGATTATTCGTGAGGTTGCGAAGGGACTTGCACGAGGAGCTGAAATTCAAGTCGTTGATTAGCTCGTGGTCAACGACGCTGACGAGTTGTTCTGATAAGTAGAGGGATTTGACTTGGTAGAGGCGACTGGAGAGCTCGAGGCTTGGGATAGAGGAGGAGGCGTTGGCGGCGGCGTCGCAGAAGATCTTGAAACGAGGGAGGCCGCAGTCGAATGCGCGGGAACCGAAGGTCTCGTAGGATGCGAAGGGGAAGGTGAAGTTTATATTGCCGCACACGAAGGGTTTGCAGGCGTTGTAGTCGGAGTCGGAGTCGGAGCCGGAATCTTGGGTTTGGGATTGAGTGTGAATGGTTAACGTCGTGGATGTGAGTAGAAGGAGTTTTAGTGTAGTACTGGGAAGGAAGAAGAGGAAAGAAGCTCGAGTTTTGCCTGCCATTTGGGAATTGGGATATCGCTGAGTAATATTTTAGGATTTTTTATTGCTAGAAATTCTGTTGATGTTACGTTTGTGGTAAGTATCCACACACGGAAGGATATAATTTTTTTTTAATAATTAAGTGTTCGGATCAACATACTCGCACCTCAATTAATTTTAGAGATCATAAATTTATCATCCGCTTGCGAGGACCCCACTACAAGTCGAAATGCTTTGTATGAACTTGCCCATAAAGACTTGATAACAACTACTCCGTAATATTTTTTGCAGAAAAACCTTTTTACGGTTGTTTCCATAAAGAATAAGTTACGGAACCCAATCGCGACCGTCCAAAGTGTCTTTAGACGGTCCGGATTTAAAATCAATTCTTACCGGTAAGAATTAAAAACAATTCTCAACCATTGATTGCGCGAATGGACGACTGTGATCCCGCCGCTCCTTGAAAAGACAACCTCTATTTTTTGTTCCCGTTCCAAAAACCCATATAAGTACTTATTTTTTAAGAAGGTAATTTCAAGTTCAAAAATCATGTATTTACGCAAATAATTTTCCTAGCAATATATATCTTATTTCATAGATTTCATTGAGATCTTTTAAACAGTACAAAAAAAATTAAAAAATTATTTTCTATTTATATTATTTTAAATTAAAAGTAAACTGCATATTTTTTAAAAAGATTTCTAGAACGCGGCGGCGCAAAACTCAAACTCCTGCGGTCCTACCCACGGGGTCAATATTTGGAGGTTTTCCAACACACAGAATATTCAGAGCATACTAGTACGGAAATTAGAAGTTGTGATTACGTGCCTCGTTAGAAAACTCAGGTACAGAATGCGACGGGGTTGATATGGATTCGGGGGGCCTGTGTTGACTAGGGTCACCACATGATTGTAGTGAAGCAAAACGTCACAGTTTTGAGGGGAAGAAGGGAAAAAGGGTTGCAAGCCACTGTTCGGTGAAAAGGAGAGGAAAAAAATTAAGTGCTCTAATTTTCAATTCGTTTGAATCAGTGCAAAAATCTTATTTTTCTTATCATTTTATTCTAAAGGGTCATAATTAATTTTTAACTCTAGGACTCTCGTTTGTTAGTCCTAAGAGATATTTGGTTCTACAGCTTTCTTAGGGCTAACTAACGAGAGCTCTAGAGTTAAAAATTAATTATGACCCCTTAAGATAAATTAATCAAAAAAATAAGATCTTCGCACTGGTTCAAACAGATTGAAAATTGGAGCACTTATCTTTAGACAGTTTATATATTAAATAAAAATTATGGTTAAAAAGTTAAGTACTTCAATTTTCAATCTGTTTGAACCGGTGCGAAGATCTTATTTTTTTGATTAATTTATCCTAAGGGGTCATAATTAATTTTTGACTCTATAGCTCTTGTTAGTTTGCCATAAGAAAATCGTAGAATCAAATATCTTTTAGGACTAACAAACAAGAGTCCTAGAGTCAAAAATTAATTATGACCCTTTAGGATAAAATGATAAGAAAAACAAGATCTTTACACTGATTCAAACGAATTGAAAATTAGAGCACTTAATTTTTTCCTCTGCTTTCCACCAAACAGGGCCTTGCAGCCCTTTTTCCCTTCTTCTTCTTGCCTCAAAACTGTGACGTTTTGCTTCACTACAATCCTGTGGTGACCCGAATTACCACAGGCCCCCCGAGTCCGGGTTGATATTGCTCTTACATTAGAAGTTTAGGATCTGAGATGAGATAAGTAGAAGTAAGGGGAGTAAGGCTCCGTTCCGGTTTCTTCAAACTCAAAAATCAAAAGGAAAGTAATTTCAAACTCAAAAATCATGTGTTTACGCAAATAATTTTCTTACTAATATGGATCTTGTTTGATAGATTGCATTGAAATCTTTTAAACGATGAAAAAAAAATTGAAAAAATATTTTTTAATTTCATTATATTTTAGCTTAAAATTACCTTCTTTTTAAAAAATAAAGCTTAAAAAGAAAGTGGAACGGCACCTAAACTTGTGAAACCGATGAAATTATAAAGGTTCTACTTATTCTCGGAAGACACGGCATAATGTCGTGTCATCTCATATTTGTGTCAGAATTCTCTCAATCTTAATTCAACTTATTTAGCTTTTTGTGTTATTGTATCGTGTCGTATTTGTAACGCCCCGATTTTTGGGAACGTTAATTTAAATACAGTTAAAAACAAGTCTAGTATTTATTTAAATAAAATCA
>JAOTQK010000024.1:13093417-13117134 GCA_025642025.1 Rhododendron ferrugineum | reverse complement strand
TATTTTGTCATTGCTTTATTTAAATTCTTAGTTTAAAAATCAATCACACCTTTTCTCAACTAGGTTAGGGTTTAATCGATTTACGTTTATCTAGTTTTTCCTATAAAAAATCATAGATCCCTGTGGGTTCGACCTCACACTTGCATAACTATACTTCAATACGATTCGTGCGCTTGCGAGTACATTAAAATTTCACAATAAGTTATTTTTTCAAGTTGGTCCATAATATTTCTTTTTTCAATTTATCATTAAATATAGAACAATAATCAAAATAAGAAAATAAAAAAATGAAAGTTAAAATAAATAGAAACCCATCATCATTTTTTTTCTTTGAATCGAATCATGCTAAATCATAAAACACCATAACCCGAATTCCATTCTAATTTTAATTTTTTGATAGAATTCAAACTAAAAGCACATTGTGACCTTGATTTTTTTGCCTTGTATTTTCTTTTAATTTTTTATGACTTAATAATAAGCGGACAACCAAGCTTGAGGTCGGGCTTGGGCAACCCAAACGTTGGGGCTGGCACTACGTGTTATCGTGTCGGAAATTCCCACCCATAGTTTTACATCGCTTTCCTTTCCCTCGTATCGTGTTCTCGTATTCGCATGGAGCCTCCGTGAATCATGGATTCACAGAGCCACTCGATCTCGGCAGTTCATTTCGGCTTCAGACGGTTCGGATATTAATAAATTTTTTTTGGAGAAGAGTTCAATTTCTGATAAAGTTTCATTAATATACTTGACCGTCCAAAACACTATACAGTCGCGATTCACCTCCGTAATGTTCACAGAACTCTCCGTTAAAAAGACTTTCTCAACTACTACTAGTACTAATGTACAAGATCCAACTATTTGCAACTACGAATTTATTGCATGTAACCTCTACTAAATAAAACACCCAAATCTTATAACAATTTGCTACATACAGCCTCAAAAATTCCCCTAAACTTTCAAAATTGCCCCTGCATACCCAAAAACGAGTTTTTCCCCAAAAAATAACCATCTCCCCTACACCACCACCAAATCCTCCATAACCACCGTGGTCCACCACCACTGTTCACCACACACCAAACGACACCACCACTCCAAACGATCCTTCCTCCACCACACCAGCAGCAGACCCTTCCTCCACCACACTCGTCGGCCACAATCACCACCTCCATCACCAGTATCGCTATAACACCCATAAAAATATACTATAGTATATGTTAGTGAAATTAAATCATTTTGATTGGACTGTTTTATTATCGAGACTAAGACAAATACAAGAAAAAAAATAGAAGTATGTGTGCATGTGTGCCTAGCAACGTGTAAGCTAGAAATGAAGTACAGAGAATACTTTGAACAAAGCAAAAGTTTTTCAGTGTGGACATTTGTCTTGTTTCAAGACTCCCACATATGCCGAGTCTTTGTGGTCTTTTAAAGGAGAGAAGTGGGTATTGGAGGTGCTTATTTTGTAGTCAGAGGAGAAGTTGAGAGAATGGAGCAATTGTCCGACCGATCGCGGTGATGCATAACGTAGCGATTTCGGTAGGTCATTTGCTGTGGAGTATGTATATTGCGGTGGCGATTTGAGGGTGAGTGTGAGATGCATATTTCTTGTACAATATTAATGATGGGTTCTTGTTGGTTGTGTTATGTGCGGTGACTGTATGTCGTGGAACTGTTTAGTATGTGACGAGGTGACTAGGCTAATAAGCTATGCCAAAAGACATGTTGGCCAATGGGCTGTGGTGAGGCTGGTGAGGTGGTACGTCACCCGTCATATACTGAGGAGGTCCGGATATGTGGTTCCATTTATGTGGAATGCGATATATTCGTGGTTGGTGTTATATGTGGTGGTTGGTGCGGTGCAGTTAACTTAGTGTTGATATTGTACACGTTATTATGTCTCACACACTCCTGGGGTCCTTTTGGACTCCAGCTTGCAGGTTGGTAAGCGGGCCATGTGCCGGTGGTGCGAGTTTGTCTGAGTTGCTGCGAGAGTAGATTGTTGTTTATTTATTTTAGAGATAATTGTAAGTTTTTGGAATGAAAGACAAATTGTGGTCATTTTAATATCGTAGTGCTTGAGGATCCGGGCTATTACAATCGCCACCACTGTTGGCCACAATCATCACCAACAACACACTACTTGCCAAAAAAACGATGAACACCAATCGGACATTCAATCCCGAAAATCGCCACAAAAATCGAAAATTAACTTCCGAAAATATTCACAAAATTCAGATTCTAATACCTGAACCTTTTACAATGCATCTTGGAGATGCGTCATGTCTTTAACTTCGGAAATTAACTTCCGAAAATGTTCACAAAATTCATATTCTAATACCCGAACCCTTTATCAAGATGCGTCATGTCTTTTTTTTCTGTTAGAAACGCAGATTTCGAATGCATAATGCTTTGTATTACGCATTTTGTGAATGCGCGATTAACATCATGCATTTTGCTAATGCGCGATGGGACTGATTTTTGCGGCATCATCATTGTTGTCCACTATCTCTCCCCACCAAATTACCCACCTTCACACCATTTCTCTCCACCAATTAGGATCCGCAATTGCTTATGAACTTCACATACTCTAGGTTTTCCCTTTCTTTTTTGTATTTGTTTGCTGCGTAGTTTAGGGTTTCCTTTGGCACAGGAACGGAATTTGTACCACAATAAACGTTGGCAACGAGAAGAAAGTTGGGAATGAGCTAAATAGCTGGGTTTGACCCGCCCATCGTGGAATGGGTTTGGGAAGGAGCAGGTGGGAGGAGGTGACTGGTATGGTGAGAGGAGGTGACTGGTACAGTGGGAGGGGGAGGAAAAAGAATGGGGAGGAAGAGGATGGATGACCTTTTGCCATATAAAACGGCGTTATTTCATTGGTAGGGGTACTTTTGTCCTTTTTTATAAACGGCATTTTTGTCCGAAAGTGGTTTATTTTAAAACAGACTATATACAGTAAATTCGCAGTTGCAAATAGTCAGACCCCAATACAATAGGGTGGGATTCGTTTGATAATGTGTTAGATATGGTGGGATTCGTAAGGAGATGAGATTAGAGGATGAAATTCGTAAGGAGATGAGATTAGAAATATCACGTTTGTTTCGCACACATAAGATATGATTGGAATAATGAAGTTCCAACATTGCCCTTGTGGATATCAATGAAGAATTGATTGATGAAGAAAGTATGGGCAATGAGGTCATTTTTGCAGCCAAAGCTTGGGGAAATGATTAGTAATGCCTGGTAGGAGGTGGTATTGTTAATCCCATGAATTGGGAGGATTGATAGGCCCCGTTTCAGTTTCTTGGAAAAAATACTTTTTAAAAATGAAGATAATTTCAAACTCAAAAATTATGTGTTTACGCAAATAATTTTTCTATCAATATGGATCTTATTTTATAGATTTCATTGAAATCTTTTAAACAGTGCAAAAAAAATTGAAAAATTATTTTTCATTTTTATTATATTTGAGCTTGAAATTACTTCTTTTTGAAAAATAAGGTTTAAAAAGAAAGCGGAACGGCACCTATCCCATGTTCATTCTAATACCATTCCATTTTGTGCAACCAAACAATGAGTTAGGTCCTACACTACAGGATTAACAATCCTATCCCAACCTCAAACTCACTTATCAAACATGGCCGTTCATAAACTGTCGCACCGTCGTTTGGTACAACTACCTCCTCTGCGCTTCAGTGGAGTGGCTCCAAGGGCAAACTTATGTGTGGGCAAGGGGGATCCACTGACCCCACTGAGTTGCAAAACTCTCCAGTAATATACATATGTTCTCCAGACATTTTCATGGTTTTGCCCCATATGTTTTATATCTTGGGGTTTTTGTCCTGAAGATAATTTTAATTGCCTCATAGATTTAATACTCTTTGGTCTTTGCCTCATGAATTTTATACTCTTTTCTCCTTGCCCTCAAAATAATGTACTTCTCCCAGATTTTGGTATTTGCCCCATGGATTTTATACTCTTTTCTCCTTGCCCCAAAAATAATATATTTTTTTTCCAGATTTTATTGATAACTTGCCAACCATTTACATCTCTCTCTCTCTTCGCGCGCGTGCGTGTGGAAAAGAGAAGAAACCAATTGAAAGCAAAAACCTGTATCAATTTGAGACAAAATTAATTATTTGTTTGATTGCATCTGTTTTTATGTGTGTTTTTTTTCTCATGCTTCATATTTGGTATGCAAGAATTCTTAATTTGTATTTTTTCAGATTGTTTAATGATATTTCTATCTCGACTAGATTGTTAATTAGATTGTTTAATGTTTACCATCCGCATTGCTTAACCCTAATTTAGGACATTGAATTTTGTGTTCTACATTAGGCTCTATCAATTAATTTGAACTCATTTTTTTTATATCTACACTCCCTTTTTTGTCTTTTAGCAAAAAAACACATACACTTTCAATACTAAAAAAATAAAAAAGGAGTGAATATCAAAAGAGAGAGTGTGAAAATCAATATCCTTAGATTAAATATAGTTTCTGTTATTGTGCATATTATGTTTATTGTTTTACTCACCAAATACGAAAATTCGTCACAGCCAATTATAAATGAAGTGATATGTAATGGACAGACATATTGCTTTTTGATTATAGAGATTATGAATAGATCTCTTCGTGTAGATATGTAATGGACAGACATATTGCTTTTTAATTATAGAGATTATGAATAGATCTTTTCGTGTAGATATGTAATGGACAGACATATTGCTTTTAATTATACAGATTACGAATAGATCTCTTCGTGTGTAGCATTTTATTGAATTTTTTTTTCCATTTATCATGTGTTAATACAAAAATAATTATAAATACTTGACCCCTAGGTCCGCCCCGAGTGGCTCCACCTCTCAAAACGCCACAACCCACTAGCCACTACCTCCTCTTCTCCCGTCTCTAACCTCTTAAACCCTTTCCATTTGATTCTTCGATTCCCATGGCGACTCACAACCTCGCTCTGATCATAAAAAATCCATCCAACGACAGCGAATTCCTTCTCGTGAAGCAAACGCCGCCGCCGAAGTTCGGCGACGAAGAGTACGATTCTTACGTCGATTCCGACCTCTGGGACTTGCCTTCGACGCAATTGGGCTCGCTAGAAGGAGAATCGCAGACGAGAATCGTCGTGGAAGTCGACGAATTGTGTTTGAACAAGCTGGACTTGGCGAAATTCGACCTCAGCTTGGCTCTCAACCAGGTACCCTTGAACTCAATTTGTAGCCTCAAATGCTTTTAAAGCAGAAAATATTTACCCTGTTGTGGAGTCATGTAATGTGCGACCAATAATCGAGATTTCGTTTCGGTGTCTTGTTTCAGAAGAAACGGAAAAATCCGAAACGGTTGCACGCTTCGCAGACATTTCGAAATAGAGAAAAGAAACATGAAAATGAAAACATGAAATAGAATATAAGTGAAGCCTTAACTGATAATTGATCACACTTACTAGAGTGCTACATTGAGTTACTGATTTACAAAATGGTAAGACTATGTTGTCACAAATAAAGCCGAGGTTCGGGATAGTCTCTTATTGCATTCTTTGTTTCCAATGGGAAAAAGGCTATGAAGAGAGGTCATCCACAAACTACACTGTCATGTAATTTCACACGGGATTTGTTTGAGATTGGATTTCTAACCTAAAATCTCAAGGTCAGAGCTGTCATTATCTCGACAAGATGAGTCTAAAAAGTAAAAAGTTATGACCAAAAGGAAAGAAAGTGCTCTAAAGACTAAAATAGTATCCAAAACAGCTCGTATTTTTGTCTTATAGTGTCATCTTTCATGAACTTTTTTCTAACTTCGGTCCACATTTATATACTTTTCTGATTCTTCTCGTCTGTGGTCAGGATGAAGATTAATCCAAGAAATTATGATGAAAAGCTATAAAAAAAAAATTACGGAAAGTAAAAAGCACCAAACCGAAAATTTAGGGAGAACGAAGCCTCTGTTGTTGCTACTCAAGGGGGCTGCCCACGGCTCAGTGGGGGGTTTGTAAGAGCAACGGTTCAGTTATCAATGGTGTTATGGAAGCTCCTACCATGGCTGCAATGGTTAAGCAGATGCATGGCTCACGCACCCATAATGCTGAAAATATGTTCTCTCCATGTGTTGTGGAGCCCAGAAGCTTATTTTGTAAGGATGCTTGTGACCTCCACAAGTGGAATACTACTGGTATTAGTTTGATGGAGACAAACAGTAATTTTTCCCCTTGTCTAACTAAGACTATGTTTGACTGTTTATGAAAAACAACTTCATATCATGAATGACTCCACGCAGACTAAGAGTGAGGATTACCAGCATCTCAGCCACTTATAGTATGCATGGTAGGATGGATTTGTTGTCCTTGCTATGCAACCCTTCCAACGTTATAAATGCAGGTCCCTTCGGATTTATAATCGGATCCCACGTCTAATCCTTCAATCAAACTGGCAATGTATAGGTTCTTAACTGTATTGGCTTTTGAACAGAATGATATTTTATGTCTAGGAAAGCGAACTGTGGTTTGTTTTGATTCATAGGAAATTCTTTATGTAATATGAAGTTCTGCAACTGTAGCTTTTGCAACAAGTGGGGTTTGGGACAACCAACGGGGTGCAGTGGAAGCTCTTGAAGTGTGTGGAGGAACTGGAATTTGGACCAGGATTGCCCGTTCAAACAGTTTATATAACTGGAAAATTGGGACCAGAAAATGGAGATTTACAAGGTTTGCTGTGATTAATGATTGTGATTTGTGTGGAATATTTGTAGTATCTTTGGCGATTATGTTGGACGTTGGTGCTAGTTGTGAGGCTGTTTTATGAGTTTTACACAAGAAGATAATTGGAACTCCGTAATCAATATAGTTTATAGTGGCCCGGTTGGTTATTTACAATGAAGCTATTGGTAGTCTTTCCTTATCCTTCTTGTTTTATAGTGATCTCAAGTCCTACTTAACATGGTGTGGTTCAAATTCTTTCAAGGGGTGAGTATACAGTAGACACAAGACAGAGAATTGGGCAAGACAGAGAGATAAGCATTAAATAAATTCTACACGCATGTTTCCTATATCAAACATTATATATTTGGCCTCGAATTTCTAGTAGGCTTGTTGACTAGTAGAATTTTATTTTGTGATATGCAACATTGCTGTCTAAAGCCATTTGTGCTGAATGTCCACAATGATCACAATTGTAGTATCCTGTGCTCCTAATCCTAACTAACTGGGTAGATAAAATGCAGAGATTACCAAGCACAGACAAGATTTGGTAATTATTGCTATAGCAGGGGAAAAAAATTCATAAAATGGTACAGATATCGTTGTCCTTTGAGTTGTAATGATCACCTTTGTAATTTTGCTAACCTTATGGAAGACATATTGAACTAGACCAGGAATGTAGACATGTGTAATTATTTGGCATGCCCGTGTACGAAGTTGTTTCACTTGACATTGTGCTTCAATCGGTTAAATTACTGGGAACCATGCTCAAACATTGCAGGTTGCACATGCATGAACGTAGAATTTGTTTTATAAACAACTTGTATTCTAAAATTGTATTCATATTTGTTGTGTACACAACTTCTTCGTGACTGTTCACTGTTTTGGTTGCTTGTGTGTATGTAATCAGCTCTTTCGATATCATCCGATTAGATTTGATGAACATGTCATTGCTACATTTTCTTAATGTGATTGCAAAAGCAAATTGTATTGCAACTCGCAAGCTTTTTATAGTTGTTGGAATACTATAGCATCTTTGCAAGGTTGAAGTGCAATTAACTGTTCGAGTAATGCATGCAGGGCTATGTAAGTGGATGTCCCTCCAAAGTTGCCTGAATTGTCTTCTTGAAGTGAAACCAAGTAGTGATCGGGTAGGATCTTTGGTTGTTGTTGGTCTCATAAATGACGCAATTCAATCTACTCATACAAAAATCCCTCCGACCTTGAATTTCCAGGTTCGTTTTTTTTAGCGTGTTTCACATTAGTTTTGGACGTGCTCCATGCCTCCATAAATAATCAAGGAAAGTGATCCCAAAAGTAAACAGGCACTAAGAAATTGGGGTCTGGCAAAAAAAAAATAACTTAGCTGAGAAGTTTGAAAGACGGAACTAGGATCTTGTTTTAGGGGATGCCAACTTGAAAGTTCAAGCATGAGAATTATATTAGAAGGCAAAACAAAAATCCACACGCCACACGAAGATATATAAACAGTTGTAAACAGTTTCTATTCGGAGTAAAAATATATGCAGAAAACAGACAAAATGATCATTTTGAACACATTCCTGCATAATCAAATTTGTTAGAATTTGTCACAAATTGGTTAATAATAACCTCAAAAACTCCTATATGAGCATGGGCGGCCTCTCCACTCATTGCCAATTGGTTTTGAGTTGGATGCTTTGACGAAATTCAATTGGGCGAAGAAACGTAATTTTAAATAAAGCTCAAATGGATGATGATTAGCTTTCCTCAAAGTGCTAGCTACAAGGGCTTCTTGACATCAAATGTCTATTTGATACGATACTTAGAAATATAATCTAACTGCAAAATCTATAGTTTTGATTAATTTACTTTTGTTTGGTGGGTAAAGGCAACTTCTTGGATTGGTGCACAGAATGCCTAACTTACTGAATACTGATCATAGAGTCAATTAGTTAACACCCAAAAGATTGATTAGGAGCCACAATCCAGATTAATATTTCCCCTTTATTAAACTAGATTTGGGCCTTAGAGAGGGGGTGTTAGTAAAATACAATAGTGCTATTAGGATATTTACATATGTTACGTATTGAGTGTTAATAGAAAGTCAGGGGGGTGTCATGCACCCCCACCAAATGTATATGTGAAAGTGTTATGACTACTAAAATGACTCCACATAGCCTGCTGCAAAACCTCTCTCTCTCTCTCTCTCTCTCTCTCTCTCAGAGTTACGTGATGATGATAATTCTATTGATTAAACGTGAAAAGCTAATACAAAAGGAGCATACCCCAATGGATGCCTTACTCACAAGTCGCACTAATCCTTTTTCGTATCTGATCCAATGCCTATTTCTCCTAGACTCTACTCAATAATGAGGCCAATTGGATCCAGCAAAGTAATGTGGGATTGTCATCATGAAGTTCGCTTGTTGAGTAGACTATGCAGTTTTTGTATTATTATTACCTGTCAATATGCTATTTGAGAAGAAAATTGTGAAGTTTTTTAGTTTGATAGTTCTATGGTGACTTCATTTAGGCACCCTGACACTGCCGCATGTAGCCACTAATGTCCAATCATTATTGATGTGGCACATGAGGTGGTAAACGAAACATTGCGCACAAATATGGTCGACCCAGCATTGTAGTATTTACTTAACCAGGTCCTTTTATCATGTCTCATGGCTATACTTGTAACCACTCCAACATCTGAACTCGATCTTCTGAAATAGTTTGTGGATCTAAAACTTTCAGGATTTGGTTAAAATTGGATCCGGATGTGCATGAACATCCACTGTGTTGCTGTTATTACTTTCTTTTGCAGTTTGGATATGCTGCATTTAGTTACTATTGACTATTGAGGTTATTTTTCAAACTAAAGACATTTATCTATGGTTGTCTGCTTGCATCATATCATTAATTTGTACGATATTGTAAAATGATTTGCTTCTTTCAGGAATACCCTCCTGGTGTGAAACTAGTTCCTATGGGAAGCAGAACAGCAAAACCTTTCCCTACTACAAATTTGGTCATATTTTCACCCGAGGGTGTTTTCGATCGCTCGACTGAGAGCAAGTTTCCTTTTTATGGAGATGCATTGATTGTGGATCCGGGATGCCGGTTTGAATCCCATGATGAGGTATGATACCAATTTTGTCTGTCCATGTAGTTCTGATGCCTTTTCTGATCTTCTTTTGGAACCAGATTCGGCTAATATGAAAAACTAACTGCCTTGGGATTGTTTCAACGTAGTGACTGTTGTAGTAGTATTAGTCCTTCCTGATATTTAAGTTGGTACATGATGATGATGATGATAATATTAAGAATGAAAAACTCATGTTTCAGTGCAATGAATGTGCACACTAACCTCAAAACGATTTATGGTTAAGAGATTACAAAACCTTGTTGAAACCATGCATTGGACTGTTTAGTCTCCTGATCAAAGACTTGAAGTGCAGAGTTAGCTTGTTTGGAATCTCAGCTGGCTAAGTAAGAGATTTTAGTTCGGTTTTATGTTACCTGGATTGCAGATCATACCAATACGAGCACCACGAACAAGAAATGGTATGCCACATGCACTAAATCATGGTACGACAGGGGTAGGTGTCTACAGGTTTCAAAATTATGATGCAGATCTTACAAGCAAGAAACATCCAGTAAAATAAAATAATATAATGCGAAACACATTTCTAGGAGCACAAGGACCAATTTTTAGCATTTTCCCTTGCCAAAACTTAGCTATTTGTAAAACTAATTTAATTTTTTGAGTAACTTTGTGGATCACTTTGGATCTTGTAAATTTCAGTGGTTTTGGAACGAAGGTGTACCACGTTTTGAACATGCGTCCAGAACACAAGTCACTAGGTAGTTCATACATCAAAATCCATACCAGTAGGCATAAGATGACAATAATTACATTGATTACTCAGGCATGCTTTCGTTATCTTTTCTTCAAGTTCTCCTTAGTCTGTCCCCTCATGGGCCATCATGAGAAGACGACTACATTTAGATATGATATTATTTTTAGGGTTCATCTCCTATGAGTACTGTATTGCATACTATTCAAATGTAAATAGTACTTGTAGATGAAGTCCTTTCAATAACTGATGTAAGGACCAAGTTTGGAAAAAAGATTAGTTTTTTCAGTTCAGTTGATGTTTCAATTTGTGTTTTACTATTGCACGTGATTACGACAAGTACATTGTCTTGAGCTTGTTCGATCCTGCATGTATAATAGTTTTGCTTCTCTACATGCAGTCTAAATTATTCCTTTCCTCCCAACCTCCACCGACCTAGCCACCCACCCCCTACCAACGGACCCACCCACACAATTTTCACGTCTTGCATTCAATTTTTTTGGATAGGTAACGTAGTGGATGTCAAGGCAGCATCAACGGGGGATGCTGTCCAAGAAAACATTGCACCATAATAACCTTTCCCATAAAGAAAACCTACACTATACACTTTGAAAGGAGGAAGGCCCAAACAACAAACGTATATCTATTGGCTCCGTAAAATCCACAAGCTGACACAAATCTGCCACAGCTCTCCCAACACTCAACTTATAAAGTGAACAGATGGAAACTCTTGCTTTAGCATAGACTCTTCAATTCCTTGAAAAGCTCTCTTGTTCCGTGCCCTCCAAGTAATCAAGTTTAAGCATAGATGCACTAACAACCAGGCCTTCTGCCGCATCAGCTTCCCTACCCGTCCTAGTTACCGCCCATGGAAGAATCCAACATTCCTCTGGAACAACCAAATAATCTGGAACAACGTGAGGACCAAGTCCCGCATTCGTAAGCCACCTTACACAGAATCAACGAAGGATCAACTCACTCCCAATCACAGTTGTACAGAACCTCAGTTCACTATGTTATGAGTCTTATGATCCCTCCGAGTATTTATTAACCATGAGAATTTTCCTACATCCTGCACTCCAGTATGGGTGGTGGAATTTCTCCTTGCTTGTACTGGGTTTGTACCCTCAGTCACTTTTGTTGCGGTCTATTAGCTAAGTCTTTTCTTCATTGCATTTTGTCATATTTTCTTTTGTGGTGATATTTTTATTTTAGTTTGTTTGAAAATCAGACTAACATTAGTGTTCTGTACTCACCACCTTATTTTTTGCCCGATTTTGTGACATCTCTTTGCACTGGTGTTCAAAAAAGCAGCTCAAGGAAGTAATTGCTGCTTTGCCCAGAAAGTTAGTGGTCTTTGTTACCCACCACCACTATGATCATGTTGACGGTAAGTTATGCAAACAGTATTTGAAATCACGCTAACGTTTTTGTTTCGTTATACATTCGCTTCTGAAATTTGCATGAATATCAGGTAACTGTTGGAAACAAAGGTAGGCTACGTAGTTACTCTCATTTTCAGAGAGACAGGAATAGTCTGCTGACCTATTAAAAACTCGGAAGTGGCCCTTGTAGGTAATTTGACTGGGAGACTCTTTGTATAGAATGAGTGGGATAACCTAAGGTCTGTCTCAGATAATTGTTTTGGCATTATGAAACTTTATGCCAATGCCACTAAAGCAACATCGTTGCATGCAGCATATGAAAACTAAAAACCGAATTTGATGCTCGCAGCATGGTCCAAGTGACCAACAGAAGTACCGATCTAAGAATAATACTTGAGACACAGTTGTGAGCACTCTTCTAAGCTTGTGCACCTGTGATATGAGTCGTTGGGCATCGAATGCCACTTTGACACCCAACCAAGTTGACTACGAGGTTTGGAGTATTAAGTGAAAAGCCCCGCGGCTTATGCATCTGACGTAATGGTGTCATTTTGTCTCATAAGCTAGTTGACAACTAGATTTCCAGAATAAATGAGCTGGAATCCAGTTTCTGTACAGTTTTGTCCCATCTTTCGTTTGCTATTTCAAAAAGACTTCAGTGCTTTGTAAAGAATAATATCTGTAGGACTTCTGTGGAAGAGGGGGAATATATCGAGACCAGACTGAGGCATCTAGAAAGTCTGGCTTATCGTCTGGTTTTTGGTTTTATGCTCCTTGGGCTTGGGTGTCTATTTATGGCAAAAACATGGATAGGAATATACATTTGAAGTTGTGGTCTACTGGGTAGCTAAGTTTTTTTTTTTGGTAGTAGACTGGAATCTGGATCGGTAAGTTGTTAATATATTACATAAAGGTAACTTCTTTCATTTTATCTCTAGCGGAGCTGTAGTTAGCTACAAGGCTACAAACTAATTACACTCCAAATTCTTATGTTTGGTTGGAAATTCTGTCTGAATGATTTAAATTTTACGTCCTGTGTTACCTACTAGTGGTTAATTGGTTTTAGCATTCTGTTTGACTATTTGGTGTAGGTCTTTCGGTCGTCCAGAAAAGCAATCCTGATGCTATACTTTTGGCCCATGAGAATACCATAGGACGCATTCAAAAAGGTTACAATTCTCCTTACCTAATGTCCCTAATTCTACCTTCTTTTGGATATGGCTTGGTCTTGTTGATGAAAACGATGAATGGGCATTGATGAAGGGTATCTGATTGTTTTCACCTTAAAGAAACTATCTGCAAAAGGATGAGAATATGTGTCAATTATGCAGAAAAGATGCCACTTAAGCAAAAAGATCTATGTAAGTTATTATGTTTCTTCGTGAAAGCTATTTTGGACAAAGTGCTGATGGTCTGTCACCACTTCAGCGGGAAGTAATTTTCCGGAAAATGGTAGATGTGCCAAGGAAAACTAAGTCAGGGGTGAGTCAACATGTATCAGCCTATTCATGTGGCTGCCTGAGAATAGTTTCTTCCCCTTGTACTTGTTTTGTCGTTTTTTAGAGCTTGGTGCATTCTCGTATGAACTCATAACATACTTTTTCAGTACCCACGAATGACCTTGATTCTGTGTATTTGTAGCCCTGTCATGTGAGTATCTCAAGTCTTTCCCCAAGACCAGGAAAGGAACTATAATCCTTGACAGACGTTTTTGTTTTTTTTTTTCGTGATCTGCGAAAAACACTTTTGTTGAAGTAATCTCAACAATCTCAAACAATTCACAACATCTGGTCTGTCCTAATTGGACTTGGTTTTGTGATTCTTTTTTTTCTTAAACACTTAAAAAGGAACAACAGATATGGTGATATAATGAAGTTGCGTATGGATTACACCATAATGCATCTATTTATACTGGAAAGGATAATGACTGTGATTTACTCATATGTACTTTTAGTGGGTGTGTCTAAATTTGCAAATGTACACTCTTGAGATGTCTATATCAGCTACTGATTTGAGGATCAATTTATATGGTACAGATCATTGGTCTCTTGCCCGTGCCGCAGTTTCAGGAGGTGAAGAGATTTGCATTGGTGGTCAGCTATTAAAAGTTATTTTTGCCCCGGTAATTTTCATTTAGATGATTGCTTCTTTTGGAAGACATACTTTCAACTTGCTTCTATCCTGCTGAATCATAACAGGAGATTTGCAGTGGTGGCTGTTAGAGCTTGGCCCACATTGGTTAACTATAACCTCCAAAACTAGTATATGAGCCTGGGCGGCTCCACTCATTGTGAATTGGTTTTGAGTTGGATGTTTTAAAAGTGGCAATGCTAATATTCTCCATTTACCTCATTTTCTCTTATGAAGCATGTGGACTTAACTTGCTTCCATCATGGTCAATTATGAAAGAAGCAACAACAATAACAACAAAAGGGACCTATCTAGCCCCCAATCAGTGGGGGTATATGCGCAAAGTAGTTGCTCACAGAATACCACTGAAACAGTGGCCCCCTATACCTCCAAGATTTGAGGAACTAAAGGGGCATTTGTTGCAGAACCATGCCCCCAAATCAAAGCCAAAAGGCATCAGAGAGGGCAGGCCTAGAGGCCCAAATCAATTACTGTGCAAATCACCATCAATTATGAAAGAAGCAATGAATAAAAAACTATAGCTACTTTCCACGTGTAAGTAGCCAATTTGAATGTGGAAATTAAAAGGGAAGATTTCAGAAAGAAGCATAGGGAGTTTTGTCCCAGGCACATCCATGGTAGAAGCTAGGATGTACACAGAAGTTCATCTGGGTTAACAAGTTAACAACAACCAGGCATGGCTGTTAGATTGGGGCATATGTTGTATTAAAAATAACAACTTGAAAAGTGACTGGAAAGATCATGAAAATGTCTTCTGGCCTTCTACATTAGTGGTACATTCCTAAATTGTGTGTTTCAAGAACTCTTCGGTTACCCATGCTAATGAAATAGGAAAAGGTTAAGCGTGAGAGTATATGATACGCATCAAACGCATTTGAGGCATACATGTCTGTAAATAGGAGATCTAGCGATTTAACATGTGATATAAAATTTCGCTCTTTATATCAAATCAGTTCCGTATGCCCTAGAGTCATTTGCAGCAGCGGGCCTTTCGACGGGTTTGGCCTAATCTAGCCAAGGTCTCCAACAAATGTAAAATTCCTTGTTCATGCTCGGCTTGGGTCAGTTTCAACTTCATTATCTTAGTTCAAGCTAAGCCCATTCTAATGAATGAGTTCCGATCAAGTTGAGGGAAGCTTGAATTATGGCATCATCTAACCAAAGCAAACCCGAACTTCTCACGAAGTCAAGGTCGGAATCAATCTTTGACCAAACTCAGCTTATCTGAAATACCAATTGAGCTCATACTTGAGTGTGGGGTGTTTTGGCCGGTCTGTTGCTAGGTTGGGTCAACTGATGCATGCTAGTTAGTCCAATATTCATGTCAACTTGCCATTGTATGTTTATAATTCACCATTTCTAATGGAGGTGTGTTAAGGGGTTTTGGTCATTTTCTGTTTATGAGTTTTTTTTTATGTTGTATTCTGTTATCTTACTAAGAAATAAGAATATCTTCATGTTTACTTTCAGATCCATTTCTAGCCCTCTTGATATTTGTTTCGTGCTTCTTGGTGTTAACTTCTGATGAACTCCTTTTTCAGGGGCATACAGATGGCCACATGGCATTACTTCATGTCAGTACTCACTCATTGATTGTAGGTGACCATTGCGTAGGGTAAGATTCTATACAAGAAGAAAGTTTGTACTAAGTACTTCTGACCTATAGCTATACTCAGATGAGCAATGCAGTATTCTATTTTGATTATGAGTGCTGTTGGTTGATATGTGAAGCCCTGACTCTTGTTTAAGGCAAATTTTCATGAATGGGCTTCACACCTCAGTGCCGTTTATACTAATTATTGTTGATGTTGTGAATAATAAAGTCATCTAAGCATTGTAGAACATTGGTTTTTTTGTTAATGTGTCATCTTTTAAAACTCATAAATCTATCTTCCAGTTCCTTATTTGTATATCCCAATGTTGGTGCATCTTGTCACCTAGAGCTACTTTTTTAACATTTCTGTGGGTTTGTTTCAGCCAAGGAAGTGCTGTTTTGGATATTACATCTGGTGGAAATATGCATGTAAGCGTACTTTTACATCTCATACTTCTGTTATGGATGGCAGTATGAACCAAATATTATTTACAGGGTACTTCTATGGTATTTCCTTGTGTGGACTCTGCATTCTACACTAAGAGCTGGTATTTGTCAGGGGAGAGCGTTTTCAAGCAGTAATATAGACCATTCTTCTAAAGATGTCTTAACAATGATATTCTTCTCGAGGATGGTTTGGTAGATTGTGGTTACACAATGTTTGTTTGGTATATTTGAAGAGAGGTCAATCGACTGTAAAATCTTGGGGTTGGTTACAAATAGTACACTACTTGATGCAAATATAAATGTTGTGTTCAATATGAATTCGGCTCTTGTATGCAGTAGTACCGTTCAAATGCACGTTCTTGGTGTAAAATTGTCAAACCTATGGCGGTTATGAAGAAAACAAAGGTAAAGTTCTGGGCCAAATATTAAGCATGGAAAGAATCAAGATAAATATGATACATTCTTCATTCTTGTGTCGCGTCTTTTTCCCACCTTACTGGTACTTATCATGTCCATATATGCTGGTGACATCTGTAATTGATGCAGTGATTGTGGGCATGGACAAGAGATGACTAGCTTCTTCCAGTTAGCTTTCTGTTGCAAATAGCATTGTGGCTAGTGCCTCATAATATTTTAATCCTTTCTTGTCACAATGTGAGTGGTGTCCCACATTACCTGAACTTGTTTAAGTCCATCTGGCATGAATATGACAGCTTCATTTTGTTGACGTTGGGGTTTGCATTTTGCAACATGTTGAACTTAGTATTGGGTATCATCAATGATTGAGTTTTTTTGGATTGTATTTTCTCGTGGGACCTGTTTTCTTTCCTATTATGGACTGAATTGACTGATAGTACTATGTATTTTCTATCCTTCAGACTTCTATAAGTCAGAAGTCTGAAACCACAATAATTAAGGTGACTAGTGTAGTAATTTTTAGTTGCCTGGGTTTGCTTTCTCATTCCCTTTTCTGCTTTGTATAAAAAAGGGACCTGGTGCTAGTGTCTGCTCGGGTCCCTCGCATCCTTTTTAGTTAATGCCTCTCTTTCCATGTGTCAGCAGGATAGAGCTCTAAGGCTCTAACAAAGTTTGAAATACCCAAGTAAAAAACTAAACTAGGGGAAAAAGCATTAGGCTTTACATATCATCATGTGGTTTCGGACTATAGTACGTAATCATCGTTATAGTTACCACTGTTAAATTTCTTTCAAGCTAATGGTTTGTGATGATTCGATTGTTTATGCAGGAGTACTTTCAAACAACTTACAAATTTTTGGAGATTTCTCCGCATGTATTAATCCCCATGCATGGGAGACTCAACCTTTGGCCAAAACACATGCTTTGTGCCTATCTCAAGTATGCAAATCTCATCCGCTCTCTCCGTCTTCTGTTCATGATCACATTTGTCTGCAGTGTAGATTCCATGATTAGCTAAATAATCTGAATGTGATTTACTCTTGGTACAGCCTTTAGACAGATACCCTTCTGTTAAATTCTCCTTCCAATCCTTTTTTCCTCCTTGCCCAAATTTGTTGGTTAACAGTATACTTTTCAAAGTTAAAGTTGAAGCGTTCTGTTTATGGTATTTATCATAGTATATTTGCTGTGATATAGGTACTAGCAAAGCTATCAGTACTTAGTTAAGTGTTTATGCTACTGGATTCATAGTTTCATATTATTACTTTGTCACTGCTACTTTCAAGAAAACTCAATCTTCTCACATCATTGGACCATCTTGACATAGTAACTTGTTATAATACTCAAGTAAAGGGGATAGATGTGGAAGAAAAAAGAAAGAAAAATTGATGAAGCTCTGGTTTTGTTTTCAGAAATCGCAGAGGTAGAGAATCTACGATATTGAAGGCCATTGAAAATGGAGCACAGACATTGTTCGATATTGTTTCATATACATATGCTAACGTTGATCGTGGTCTCTGGATTCCTGCTGCATCAAATGTGAGGCTTCATGTGGATCATCTGGCCAAACAAGATAAGTTGCCGAAGGTAATTTGTCTATTTCCTGGCTAAAATTTCATAATGGGTACATGGTTACATTACTCAAGCCACAATAAGATTGTATACACAGGTGTGGGACATCCTGCAGATTCTCTCTCTCTCTCTCTCTCTCTCTCTCTCTCTCTATACACCTTAAATAGGCTGAAGAGTCCTGGAATTCCAGTTTTCCTTATAGCCTATGAGCACAAATTCCTTGTAAAAGTAGGGACAGCTATACTTGTTCTGTTGAAGTGGAGGCGTGTTCATGGTGTTGGCGTTTTATTTACTCAAGTCAAAATCTGAGATTTTGCAGGATTTCTCTCTAGAAACCTTTAGCAGCAGCGTCATTGTATTTGCTGATATGGTGCGTAAAGGATAAGTCCATGCTGGGAAAAACTGCCCTCTGTACAACTCACCACCTACCTTTCTTAGGTTAGAACACCTCTCTTGTGCTTTTGCCAGAAGTGTATTCTTTCTTTTGCAACTTAATCGAGCCATTATCTATATATAGACCGTTAAACTTGAATTTCCATGCAGTAGGCACTTCGTTGCGAAAGACATTATTATAGTCTTATTTCTATGTGAATAATGCGTGCTTGTAATTTTGGTCTCAAGTTTTGGGGAGCATCACTCAGAGCTTTCTTCATTACTCTGTAGGACTTCTCTGTTTCGAAGTTCCAGACGACTTGTGGACTGCGTTTCTTCTCACAATGGATGTTGGCATACCTTAGTAGCCGTTTCCAATTGAAGAATCCAAAGCTGAGAACTCCAGTGATGGTTGGTGCGGTGGTAGTGGGTGGCCTAGCTGTAGCGTACTCTGTTAAATACAAAATTCTGTCTAAATAAAAGCAAGAGAAGCTTCAAACTCATCGATGATGATGGAGGTAAATAAGAAGCTAATTATTGCTAGCATCGCTACCAAATTAAGAAATTCCCTATCCTTCCTTTCTTTTGGGAAATGCGAAACAGCCAGAAAGACGTAGGGAAAATGGCCGTATGTTGTTATATCAGGAACCTGTTGTTGTAATGTCACATCTTGTAGTTGTGTTACAAACTAGTAAGGAAATACTCTGTGGAAGATATTAAAGATCAAATGAGATGTTAACTCGCTTTCAGGCTAATTAATGAGAGTTATGTCATGTTTCAGTGGTACAAAAATGTATACTGTTGAGATACTCAAATTAGGAGAGTATGGAAAGTATTACAGACTGTCTTATACAACCCATGGTTCGATCAGAGCAGTCTACGATGCCAACTATCCTAGTAGGTTGTAGAATTTCTGTAAATGGAAATGGTGATTCAATGAGTGAAGTGCATGCTTGACTTTAAGTTTCACTGGTTTGGTTTGAAGTGGATAAAAGGTAATTGCCTTGCATTTTCTGTTGTGTAGCTATATAGAAAACTCATTAGTTTCGGCTTTTCGGGCATGGGAGTGCAGGAGAAATGTGAAGGGGCAAACGCAGGATTCCTTGTTTATCTTGTGTATGTGAGTGAGAATTTCACTTGGTAACAAAAACGTCTGGATTTCACACACACATCTCTCTCTCTCTCTCTCTCTCTCTCTCTCATGTTCCAGTCACGCTTCTCATCCTAGCCAACCCCTCCCATGAGCCTTCTCCTTTGCATTCTGGTATCAAAACGTTTTCAGACCCTCCCTTCTAAGAAACTAAGGTAATGTATTCTCCATATTATATGGTATATTCCTCATTAAACCGTATCTTGTTACCAAGTGATACAGGCATAAACCTTGCTAAAGCTGAGAGACATGAAGCCATGCAAGTTTACTGGGTTTGCGAAAGAACTCCGGCTACGCATCAAAAGAGAAATCAGAGAGGGTACTTTCCGAATTGCAACCACCATAATCCTCTGTTTATTCATGGCATTCTTCGTTGTTCTTCTCGGATTGTTTATCAATGTTCGTGTTAAGAAATTTCTAGTTTCCGAGGATTCGTATTACCCTCCACTCAATGCTTTCTCTCCGCTCTCTACTTTTCCCACATCCTTCCGTTTCTCATGCAATTCTTCTTCTTCACATTCTTCAACAAACAATGGTGGTTTGAGAGATTGGGTAGCTCCCAAGAACTTGTGGCACTCGATGAACGATGAAGAGCTGATGTGGAGAGCATCAATGGCGCCAGGAATCGCAGAGTTCCCATACAATCGGACCCCAAAAGTGGCATTCATGTTCTTGACAAGAGGGAGATTGCCACTGGCACCACTCTGGGAGAAATTTTTTAAAGGACATGATGGACTCTTCTCCATATACGTACACACCTCATTGGAGTTCACCGGTGAGCCACCAGAATCATCGGTCTTTTACCAGCGAAGAATACCGAGCCAGGTCAGAATCATCCCAATCTACCACCATAAACTCGAATTTGTACACAAAATAAAAACAGGGTAGTAAAATGAATCACACTACTCGTGTTTGGTTCATTAAAAGTTGGGAAAATGACGGCCAAGGATGTGTTTTGATAATTAATACCCGTCAAGGACAATTTCAGTAACAAATGTTCTTAGTTTGTCATTGGCGGGTATTAATTATCAAAACACGTCCTGGGCCGTCATTTTCCCTTAAAAGTTTGCTTACAATAAATTTATAAACTTTAATTATAACTCGAGTAATTTCAACATGCCTTGAAGCTCGTGAAATTTATGATCCCAAATCAAAATTCGAACATACTACATGTCACTAAGGTGTTTTTTGGTCATGTTTTTGGCAGCCAGTGCAATGGGGAAGGGCAACAATGATAGATGCAGAGAGGCGATTACTAGCCAATGCCCTCCTTGACTTCTCCAACGAGAGATTTGTTCTGCTCTCCGAAACCTGCATTCCCTTATTCAACTTCACCACAATCTACGACTACCTCGTCAACTCTAACTACAGCTACCTGGGCTCATTCGACGACCCCCGGCGCATAGGCCGCGGCCGTTACAACCCGAGAATGTGGCCCACCATTACGCTCTCCAATTGGCGAAAAGGGTCCCAGTGGTTTGAAGTACAAAGGAAACTTGCAATCCAAATAGTATCTGATTCCAAATACTACCCAGTATTCCAAGCCCACTGCAGGCCCCCTTGTTATATGGATGAGCACTACTTGCCTACTCTGGTGACTAAAATCTGCCCTCAACTCACCTCAAATACGACGGTTACTTGGGCCGATTGGGCCGGAGGTGGGTCGCACCCGACGAGATTTGTGATGAAGGATGTCACGAAAGCGTTCTTAAACCGGGTTAGAAACGGTTTTACTTGTACATACAATGGTGGTTTGAGTCGCATTTGCTTCCTTTTCGCAAGGAAATTTCATCCGAGTACCCTACAGCCATTGCTAGAGATGGCTCCAGGGTTATTCAGATTCAATCCTTAGAATTTTCTTCCGGCTATTGCCAAGTAGTGACAGATTTGAGCACAAGAAATTCAAAAAGTGATTTAAACCCACTTGTTTGGACATAACCATTGACATCCTCTGGCACCTAAAAATCTAAAGAGGGTAATGTCCCACAAAACGCAAAAAAAAAAAAAGAAAAAAAAAAAAAAACAAAGGTCCACTCGTGTTGGAATCAGCTCCTCCCCGGTCCATTAAAATGAACTGCACCCTGATTTTTGACGTGCTTGATGTCATCGAAAAGCTCTAAATCGTGAACGTTCGGATCATCAAAATGGGTCTGAAAAAGGCCCACGAATGGGCAAACTGGACGGCGGACTCATCTTGCTTTCCGAAATTAAAAAGTTTGTTCGAGATCAAACTTCTTCCGGGGATTTCAGAGATTATCCATAGCCCTGAATTTGAAACGTCCACGACGGAGCTCGAACTACGGCCTTCCACATGGGAAGGACATTAGTTAGCAAAGGGGACACAGGAGCCCATTGGTAACATCTAATCACTTACCTCCCCCATAAAAGCTTAAAATTCTAATTGCTAAACTACTATTACTAATTAGAGATTTACTAGTTGAATTCGTTTTAATTAGCCTGTCCTCAGGGGGTCACTTCACCAGTTCTGGCCTCCAAGAAATTCACATGCAATTTTCAATCATTACTAATGTGGGCAAAGAGAGAGGCCACCAACCAGCCTCTTGGCGGTGGGAGGAACCATCCGTCTGATAATGAATTGTCAACAGAGGACACACGACTTGACTTGACTTCGTTTAGGAACCAACCCATATCTCACTGCGGTTTTCTCTCCGCTTACTACTCTCATCTCCCCCGTGCATTCTCTTTTCTTTGTCCAATTCCGTCTCTCTCTCTCTAAAATTATTACACCCATTGCGGACCATACAGTGCGTTTTTTGCAATAAGCTGAACCGTTCATCTTGTGGGGCCCGTTGAATAGTACATCCACATAAAAAAATCAAGTTGATCGGACATCGATAATTACATCAATAATTCAAAAGGATTGTTAACGATACGATTATACTCTATAAGGAAAATCTCGAATTTGAAACCTACTAATGTTTGGTAAAGCTAATTTTTTGTGAAGATATATTACTCTACGGGTCCCACAAGATGAACGATTTAGATTATTATAATATGTACACAGTGGGGCCCACAAATGGTGGTGATGGAAATCTTGGAGTTTTCATCTAAGGTGGATAGAAGAAAACCTCCATCACGACCTTTACCAAGGTAGGTCTTGGTCTTTGCAAAAAAAAAAAAAAGTACTCATTGGAACATGTCTTTGTTTGCGGGAAATTATTCCATGCTCCACTCTCATAAAGTGTACGAGACTTATATCATCTAATTGTAAGACTCATGCACTGTCGTAAGGGACGGAGCAATATGGTCCAGGAACATCAAATTGGACATGGACTTATAGCCACCAAATTGGGCATCCGGGGTGCTGTAGTGCACCCTCTACACTACACGTGTAATACGGCCGATTCGGCTGTTCATCTCGACAATGGACGGTTCGGATTTTAATCCGAACAATCGATGGCTCGAATTAGTAGGAGCTCGGATTAAATCTGAGCCGACCATGCCAAGATGGACGGTCGGATCAATCGCACTACACGATGTAGTGCAGGGGTGCATTACAGCAGCTCCTAATCACCAAATTGGAAATGATTTATCTTCACAGGATACGTGCACCCCCTCCTAGATAGGTACCGATGTGAAGAGAAAATTCCAGAAATGTACCATTTTTTTTAAACAACTAAGAAGGTATTTCTGCAACCAAATGGGATGAGACTAATTCATATTGGACTGACTGCAAGAACCAACATCTACGAAAGCAGTTAGAAGCACCTGGAGGGAGATTACTGGACGTGCCCATAAAGCTATCCATATGAATTTTTACCTCTTAACTGGTTGGCCTACTCCTAAAAATCAAACTCACACCTTAAGAATGAGAGCAAATCTCTTGTCCTTTTGGTTTACCCGGAGAACACATCTACTAGTACTATTTGCCAAATAAAATGTGCTTGACTTTGTTAAAAAGATGATACTCTTAATCAGAACTTAGAGCATCCGCAATGGAAATAATCAAAACCAATAACCAAAATGTGTCACGTCAGCATTGATTATCCATTTGGTTCATTATCAAACTTAACAACCTCTACCTCCACATTGGTTATTTTTGCATCCCTAACAAAAAAAAATCCCACAATA
>JAOTQK010000024.1:13065058-13093317 GCA_025642025.1 Rhododendron ferrugineum | reverse complement strand
ATTGTTCTTCGTGTTCTTTATTTTTCAGCAACTTTATTTCTATTTTCAAGCTTTAATTAGTTAGTTCTTGCAAATTTCGCATTTATTAAAGTTGTAGTAAATTCTCCGATCTATCTATTCATCTAATTTTTTTTAGTCTTGCATTTTAAATTATGTTAGCTAGATTTTTGCTTGCTCTTATCTCCATAGATATGTGTGAGTAGTTTTCAAGGGTTAGGTCATGGGATGATTAGCATCTCATGACTTGATAAGTAGTAATTAGCATCTCATGACCTGATGAATCAATAATCATAGTAATCTGATTATTGATAAGTAGTAATTAGTTTTTTCTGATTAATCAATAATCATAGGAATCTGATTATTGATAATCAGTTTTCCATTTTCTGCCTTGAACCAATTACACTCAGTTTTCCAGCCTCCGTTTCGATGCTAATAAAGAAGCATTGAAAAACTTGCTGATGGATTCACAACTATATTTGCTGGTGAACTGGTATTCCCTAAGTTAGACATGGCGTTAGCATAGTTGTTCTTAGTCACTTTACGATTTGTATTTTGACATGTCCTACCCATTGTGAAGAACTCCAACGCAAGTCTTTGAACTGAACCTCGCAGTATAGGGACTGAGGGAGTAATTTTTGTTGTTACTTAGGTGTGGCATTGGAGTTGTAGTAGGCTCGGTCTAGGTGCAGGAAATTACTTATTCAGGTTTCTTTGATAAAATGCTTGTAATCAAATTCATACTGACCATTCATAAATATGGCGGTGCTTTTGTTAAACTAATTTGCTTTTACCATTGTGACCGTAACCGATATTCTGATTCCACAAATATTCAAACTCATTATTTTCAACGGGCATGACATACGTGCCTTGCACGTCGCCCCGTACCTTGTTGTGTATAAGAATAGGACTTGCCACAGACTAATTTGTGGGATTAAATATGCAATGTCTTTCGTCATACTCCATCCGTTCCTTTTTTAGAGTCCAATATTATATTTTGGGATGTTCCTTAATAAGTGTCCATTTTGTAAAGTTAGTGGGTAAAAGTTGGTGAATTTTCTATTTTGTCCCTAAAAGTATATTCCATTTTGAAAAGTTAGTGAGTAAAAATGTAATGATGATATTTTCATAGAAGGTAAGGAGAGAAAGTGGAGGTAAAAATTAATGTGAAAAGTGTAATGATAATGTCTTTTTAATAAATTGAAATTACGAAACAAGACACTTAAAAAAGGACGGAGAGAGTAACATATTTCAGGTAATGATCAGGTCTAGCTAAGACTTGGAGATGAATGTAAAAACGAGGACGGCTTTGGAGATACCGCTTTGGTGTCTTCAAGAACCTTCCGACGAGGAAGTCCGTAATTAGAGTAGAATTATGATCTTGATACATGCGGTCCTGCCCTAATTACGCGTATCCTTTATCGATCTTCCTGGGGAGTATTTACTATTTAGGAGATGTTTATGTGGGAGTTTAGAGTACGGAGATTCCAAATCCTTTCAGTTAGGTTTGTCGATTAAAACCAGTGCCAAACCAAAAGGACCTAGTCCACAATCGACTTTTGCCTAAAGCAAAAATTCTAACACCATACAAACACGTAACACTCACCTAAATAATAGTTGGACGCCACAAACACGGCACGTGTGATTGTTTGTGTAAGTATTAGTGTGTGGCCCTAGCAAAATTATCCTCATCTTGGTTCCTACGGTTGATCATGCATATGCTCAAGTGGCGTTCTGTTAAGGGATTTTTGGGTTTTTTTTCGTTTTTGTTCTTATTCAATTTTTTTCGCATTTTTTAATTTTAAGACAAACTTTTGTGTTTTTTATATTGTCTCAACGAGAGGAATCGCAAAAGTAAGAAATCGCAAAAGGCCATCTTTATCTTCGATATTTTCTAAAAAAATTGGATGAAAGTCACAATTTTTTTACTTTTACGATTCCTTTCTTCGAAACGAATTAAAAAACCACAAAAGTTAGGTTTAAAACTAACAAATGCGAAAATATCTGGATAAGGACAAAATCACAAAGATCTAAGGTTGATTTCCGCTAAATTTTTAGGACTTTTTGAAAGTTGTCCTTATTTAAAAAAAATTCGCATTCTTGAGTTTTGCGCCAAATTTTTATGGATTATTGATTTGTCCCAACGAGAGGAATCGAAAAAGTAAAAAAATTTACTTCTACCCAAATGTTCTTGAAAATATCCACTTTTAAGCTAAAAAAGTGCAATTAGCTTAAAAATGGATATTTTTCAAAATATTTAAATAAAAGTAAAAAATTCCAGTTTTCCAATTTCTATTGTCAATACGAATCAATAATCACAAAAGTTTGGCACAAATTAAATAAATGCCAAAAAAAATTAAATATAAACAATTCACATTTTGCACTTTTTACTTACCTAAGCGGAACGGCGCCTTATAGATGATTGATACTCGGCCGTCGGTGGCGTGTTGACCGGACCTCATTGGCGGCTATTATTACTCCTACATAGACTTCTAAACAACGGAATTCAATTCAAACAAATATATAATTGTCTTTTCGACATCATGCAAAAAGTAAAATTAACGTGGAATTAAAGGACCCCCCTAGACCATATTATATGGCACCAATCAGCCACTATACACGTAACGTGTCATCAATCTAAAGACAACTTCCCATCAATTCCGACAGAATTGGTGGAGTGCCTGTGAGAAAACGATAAGTGTTTCTCTACGAGGTCACAAGTTTCATTTGCACGGAGGCTAAACACTACAAATTTTGGGGCCACTGAGAGTTTTGTCTGGTCGTTATCTTTAGGGTCCTGAAATTAATCTAAGTGCGTGTAACCTGGTCCGGACATCCGATTACAAAAAAAAAAAAGAAAAAGACAACTTCTCATTGCATCACAAAAGCTTAGGCCCCGTTCCAAAACTCGATATAAGTATTTTTTTTAAGAAGACAATTTTAAGCTAAAAAATAATATCTTTACACAAATAATTTTTCCACCAATATGGATTTTATTTGATAGATCTCATCAAGATCTTTTATACGGTGCAAAAAAAATCAAAAAATTATTTTTCGTTTACATTATTTCTGAATTTGAACATATGAAAATAAGTAGTTATTTTGTTGAGAGGGTGTTCTGAAACGGGACCTTAAATCTTCCTTCCAAAATAGAAATAAAACACTGCATATATTAGGATCCCTCAATGGGGGTTGAAACTTCAAAAAAAAGAGTTCCAAACCAGAGACCGCTTCAAAGCCATCAGGCTTCACCGTATGATATTTTCCTATTCCAATATGGAGTATATATAAAATGACAAGCCACGGGGCTTCATCCCCACTTCATCCATAGAGTTAAGATCCCTCTCTCTCTCTCTCTCTCTCTCTCTCTCTCTAATATCTCTTCTGAGTTTGGGGACTTTTTGTCTAATCTTTCTGATCGATCACGCGGTACTGCATAACCCTGTTATTTCCTGGGTTGGATTTCGGGCTATGGTTAGGGTATTGAAGTCCGTTGCTTTAGTTCTGTGCATCTGGAGAATCACGGAATTGATTCTGATTTGCTATTGTTTGGTGGCACTTGATTCGTAAACAAATCCATTTTTCGTGTTTCTTAATAAATCGAGCTTTCCAAATTTTGTCGTAGCGTTTTGAGCTTTCCATATTAGCCCAAAATTCGTAAATAAGCTTAAAAGAGTTTAACACTAATCCCAATTCTTTAATTTATTTTGTTTTACTCTAATTTCCACCTTAATAAGTAGTCTACCGACTTTATAAGTACTTCCAAATCCTTTCAAAGGAAATCATTCTCTCTCTCTCTAGACAATTACTATGAAGAACCAATACCAAAACCCACTAAAGCTCTTCAACTCCTCCAAATTAAATCTCTCCAACCTCTTTTCTTATACCCTCTTCTTTGCCTTTGGCCTAACCTTTGGAATCATACTCACCCTCTACCTCACCAACTTGTCACTAAATCTACAAGTCACCCGATTCTCTCTCTCTGCTTCATCATCATTACCAATTCCCATTAATTATACCCACACTGAATCCAAACAATTGCATCCGACTCCTCCACCCCCCACGCACGAGATGGGGGACGAAGAATTGCTCTGGAAGGCATCAATGGTTCCGAAAATCGACGAGTTTCCGTCCAAAAGGGTGCCCAAAGTCGCTTTCATGTTCTTGACGAGAGGTCCAGTTTTGTTGGCGCCGCTGTGGGAGTTGTTCTTCAAAGGGCACGAAGGTCTTTACTCGATTTACGTCCACTCCGATCCGTCTTTCAACGGATCGGAGCCCGACAAATCGGTTTTCTACGGCCGGAGGATTCCCAGTAAGGTGAGTTTTCAATTTGTTCTTTACTAGTACAAATTTATTAGGCCACCTAGTATATATGAATGCTCATAATCTTGGGTAGGAAGGAAAATTTGACTATTGGGATCTAATAGACGACCCAATTCCATTGGTTGGATTGGTTCAGGATTATTAACCAGGAGCAATAAATTTCTTAGAGTTAAGTGTTGCAAACGAACCGAGCGGTTGGTTGGTGAGCAACTCGAGGTTTAGTTTGTCTCTTAGCTCAGTTTGTTGAGGAAACGAGTAAAGTTCTGACAGACTATTTAGCTCGTTTAATAAATGAGTCGAGCCGGAGCTACCAATAGTCCGGCTCATTCGTACGTAGGCGATTCTTGCCGTCCACATCTAACTTTTGTACTTGTAAAGCAATTCAGATTCGTGGGTGGTGAAACTTTTACGCACCATTATTTCAATTATCGAATTTCACTACTTTAATTAATTTCTTTGGTTGTGTTTGGTTGACATTTTAGTTGAATTTTTTAGTTTTGGTAGTGGGTGGAAAGAGAAATAGGGTAATGATTGGAGAGAGATAGAGAGAGAAATAAAATTAATAATTAAAGATATATAGTAATGATTGAAGAAAAATATAAGATAATAATTAAAAAACAAAACAAAACAAAAACTAAAATGACCACCGAATAAAGCCTTTATCTTTTTGGTCAAACGAAGTTTATAAGTATTTGTATTGTGTTTTCTTGGTGTGGGGCAAAAAGACAGCAATTGATTGAGGTTTCAACTGAGACCCAGTAGTTCAGAAGAAGAATTAAGAAAGGTTTTAACTTAGACGGACGCAACGCGGCTGACGACGGAGTGGTGTCGGCAGCAAAAACAGGGAAAGCCACATGCAGATTTTGGGTTTTGTCGAAAACAAAGGGAAAACTATAATACTAATTTATTATTTTTCCATTAAAAGAAGCGTATTGGAAACCCATGCGGAGACTTTAATCAGAGCATTGGAAACCCATGCGGAAACTTTAATCACTACCGGGGACGGATACGAGCGGGGGACACGGGCTCCTACTCGGTTTTGTAAAATTATATTAATTTTTTTAAAATATTTTAATTATATACCCAATATAGATTCGCAATGGCGTTTTACCTTTAATGAAATTACTTTAGATTTTTATTATGAGGATATTTGTCTGATTTATTTGTTCCAGTATTAAATTTTCGCACCATCTTTTTGCAAACGCATCTCTTACTGCTAATTAGAAGATAAAATAACGAATATACTCATCAATTTTATTATTTTACCGGCAAAATATGTACTAATTGCAGAACTATAAACGTAGGGGTTAAGTTTACTAGTTTGTGTGCTCCTACTGATGTAAATTTCTGAATTCATTCCTGATTACTACTCCTCTTAAATATGATTGCTTCAATAGAATTAGGCTGTGTTTCGGCTAAAAAGTTTGTCTATATTTTAAGAATTTTTAGACTAGTTGTTTCCACTAAAATACCGAAGGCAAAAAAAGAGCATGAACTCTCCTTAAATGGGGGCTTTTAATTGATGTATATGAGGAGAATTATATATCTCAAAATTCGTATTTTTTTGAGCTTTAGTCCGTTTAGAGAAACCCAGCCTTATTAATCATCGCATGTGCAATGGTAGTACCAAAAAGTTTCTCAAAGGACATAATTCTCTTGACTGATTTTTAATTGATTATCAAAAAAAAAAATTGTAGGAGTATACATTTATGATCGTGTGCTATAAAAAATTTGAAATTAGCTTTCTTATGTAATTAAAATCCACAAAAGTAGTGAAGCTCATGTTTCTTTGTTCCTCTTGTTTGGACAAAAAAGTTTTTTTTTATTCAAGTTTGACCAATAGGTTTAAGTTTTAACATAATAAATTTCTCTTTAGCGTATTTTGTGGGTGATTTGGGAATTGTAAATTAATAGTATATCGCTATATGAAAATAGTCATTATATTGTACTATTATTTTGTTCCAACTTTTCTTCACGCTTGTTTCTAATTAACCACCACTTTTTTTTTTCTTTTTTTTTTTTTGCTTGGCGTACAAACTTTTGTTATTGGATAATTTCTTACGAGAACTTTTCGGTCCACTTTGCCTCTTATTAATCACCACTTGTCCTCTCGACTCCATCTTTGCTCGAGGCATCAAAAATCGTTTTTTTGCTACGTCTGGGTTATTCCCAAATTCAGCTATTGAAAATACTTTTGCATCTAAATGGCTAGGGTCTGCAGTTCAAACTAAAAATTAACAGAACAAGTAACAAAGGAAAAGTCAAATCTGATCAAAAAAAAAAGGAAAAGTCAAATTGAAGAGAAAAACAAAAAGTCAAATTGAAGAGTAATTGTTTTCTTCCTTTCATGAACTTGCTGTGATCGCCCATGAATGATATACGCGTCTGCTCAATCTAACACTGGAAGTTTCCACAAGAATCTAGTCTTGGTCTTGGGTTAGACCTTGAATAACATTGGCATACTCGTGGGCTTTTATTTTTGGGTAAGAAAAAAAATTTCACTTATTTTGTTTTTTGTTTTTTTTTTTAAAGAGAGAATTTCACTTCTCTTCTCTTCTCCTCAATTTCACTTCACTCGTTCCACAACAAAAGAAAATGGGTAAATTACTACCAAAACTATCCCCGAGGTTTCTGCAAATTATAGATTGTCCCTTCACGTTTGAGGAATTACAAATTATCCCTTGTAGCATAACAAATTACCCCCATGTTGTGATGTAGACATTAGAAAATTCGATGGAATCTGTCTGACATCATCAAATCCTAATTACAATGGACGACACTCCACTTTTTTTTAGCTTGTGAAAGGCTACTGAGGTGTGAAAATGGTATTTTACAGACTACAAAAAGACAGTTTGGTCCATTATAGTCGGGATTTGATGATGTCAAGCAAGTTTTGTCGAATTTTCTAGCAGCTGCATTACAACAAGGGCGTGATTCGTTATGCGATATGGGGTATTTTATAATTTCCCAAACGTGAGGGGATAATTTGTAATTTTTAGAAACCTTGAGGGTAGTTTTGGTAATTTCCCAAAGAAGAATACTCCAGTGCATAATGAAATAAATTACTACATATACTACTTTAGTTTTAGCCTTCAGCTCCGAACCATTTCGAGCCACATGATTCGATTCAATTTCTTAGTGCTCTAGTCTTTGAATTTATGTTAATGGTTTTGGTTTCAAATCAATCAGTCGTTAGTGTGTGTTATATATATCATACGTACATAATTATACCTAGAGAACATACTATAAAGATGGACCCGGTCATAGATGACTTTTGATAGATTTCAATAACTTTGAATGATTTTAATGGAATAGGTTAGAAATAAGTTTTAATTTGTTATTTCTTGCGAAATTTGTGAGTTTTTTTATGGTTTAAATTGGTTTGGCTCTACGAGTTTCACAAATTCTTTCTATTCTCAAAATTTTCTCTCTCTAATGTAAGTTTAAATGTGTAAAACAGGCCGTGGGGTGGGGAGATGTCAACTTGGTCGAAGCAGAGCGTCGCCTACTAGCTAACGCACTCCTCGACTTCTCCAACCAGCGTTTTGTACTCCTCTCCGAATCATGCATCCCTCTCTTCAACTTCTCCACCATTTACACATACCTAATGAACTCGACCCAAAACTTTGTCGAGGCCTACGATCTACACGGTCCAGTGGGCCGTGGCCGGTACAACCACTTCATGGGCCCCAACATAACAGTTGAACAATGGAGGAAAGGAGCCCAATGGTTCGAAATGGGTCGAGATCTTGCTCTCGAGGTTGTTTCGGATAGGAAATATTTTCCAATTTTCCAGAAGTTCTGCAAGACTTGCTATGCTGATGAGCATTACCTGCCTACATTTGTGAGCGCCGAATTTGGGGAGAGGAATTCGAATCGAACGTTGACGTGGGTGGATTGGTCAAGGGGGGGTCCGCACCCGGCTAAATTTATGAGATATGATATAACAGTGGAACTTCTGGAGAGACTGAGAAGTGGGAAAAAATGCAAGTATAACGGGGAGAGAACAAATGTTTGCTTCTTGTTTGCAAGGAAGTTTACCACTCATTCTTTGGATAGGTTGCTGAGGCTGGCACCAAAGCTTATGCAGTTCAGCAGATAGGCTTATTAGAGATTCATATGTGTGCAGATTCACTTGAGTTTAAAGAGAAAATGTAGTTATGGGTTTTGTATTATTTGATTCGTTCGTAATTATGATGGATAAGTTGGTCACCAAATTACTTGGAAGTAAAACAAGAAGAAGAAATGTTGAGGTTTATTCCAATGGCTTTTGAAATCATCAATCTGATTCCCTTTTCTTTTCTTTTTTTTTTAGCTTCTTCAGTGATCGCCTGATCGGCCAACTGGTACCCCATCAGCACCCAAATATTTCTCCAATCCAGCCAAGGAATGTCAAGCACGACACGAGTGAGTCGGTGACGGGCTAGTACCCTTGGCCTAAGTCACATGAGGCTTGTGCAAGAACGTGAGCAGGAGTGCAAGCGTGAAAACATCTTTCAAAAAACAATTCAAATTACTAAAATCTGTGAAAGTGATAATTGAAAGCGGACTTGGCCCTTGTCCTACCGTATATGTCGATCTCCATGCACTATCCCTGATACTGATAACTGCATTTGGACTGTCAGGCCCACAAACTTGAAGAACCACAGCATGATTTACATGACTTCTGGAAAAACTGATTTCAAGGACTGTTTCATCCTCCAGTGCTTAATTAGATGACAATATGAAAGCTCAATATAATAGATATTCTCGAAATCGTTAATTAAGAACCTAATTAACGCACAACAACTTCTCTAATTGAGCCGAAACCAGATCAAAACCTGCTAGAATGAAAAGATCTTTACACAGCACTCTTACAACTGTTTCAGAAAACAAAGACCCCGTGGATCACTGACTCACCGCGCAAGTATCTTCTGATACGGAAGGCGAGTCGGAGTCCAAAGCCTCATGTGAGGGTGACACCTCGACTCCCCGGATCTCCTCAATCATCTTCACGACAAGGTTCATTTTAGGCCGTTGATCAGGGGCGGCCGAAGTACAAGTCATTGCAACCTGCAACAGCCCCACCATTTCCTCCTCGATGTCCTTGTACCTCATCAGCTCCAAATCGAAAACCTCAGCCGTCCATTCCTCCCTCACCACTGACTGGACCCACCTGGGCAAGTCTACCACCCCACCATACCCCGTACCAGGCCCCAAGTTATCCCCCAGGGAAGGGCATTTCCCCGTGAGCAGCTCCAGCAATAGGACCCCAAACGAGTAGACATCTGCTTTCTGGGTGATTTTTCGAGGGTCCAATGCTTCAGGAGCTCTGTAACCGTTCGAACGTGGAATGGAGGCCATCAGAGGGGCGAAGAGGGAGAGACCAAAGTCAGAGACACGTGCATTGCCGGCCTTGTCAAGTAGGATATTTGTGGACTTTATGTTGCCGTGGGTGAGCCTAAGGGACTTGCATGAGTTGTGGATGAAGGTGAGTCCTCGAGCCGCTCCGGCAGCAATCCTGAGCCTTGTTGTCCAGTCAAGTGGGGTTCGTCCAGGGCCGCGGTTTCCTGTGGCAAATATCACAAATACCCATCAAACTTTGACATTTTTGTAAATCTATAACTCTCCCTGAGTGGACATGAAAAATTGGCCAAGTTCCAACTCAGAGGGTTCAACAAAGTTCGAGAGTAAAAAGATCTCTTCCGGATATACTTTCATGGTAGCCTGTTATTGTCGCGTATTCACGTTTATTAAACTTACGTATCTTTTGCCTTACAATATTTGTATAATACGGATTCATAGACAATAGTATATAAACAAAAACAAAAGCATGAGACTTGAGTTGAGGGAAGAAGATCATTGGGTTTGGACTTGTGTTGATTGGGCTGGGCCATCCATGTTACCCTAAAAATTCTGCGAATCCAAGCCATATGCCCTAACCCCGGCCTTTATGGTTAGAACTTAAAGGGTCAGGAGGACGAGCCACTGTACCCAGGAAAAAGAACAAAAAGCAGAGGAAGATAACGATGGGTCCGGGCAGATACGAGTGTAGGCCACAGCATTGAGTAATCACTGTTCTCAAATGTTGGGTTTGCAGCCTTTTCCACTGTTTATGTGTCTGTTTCTAATTTTATGGGAAAGATCACAGAGTGGACCACAATGTCAAAATCAGAGGGAGACAAGAGGCAACAAAATTCACTATCATCCACCCAGATACTACCTGAGACCAGTACTTAATAGTACTTAGAGAGATCTTTTGAGTGTAAACTAAACTAATGAACTGTCAGAAAATATAATCACCCATTTTCAATTTAGAGGATACTCTACTGAAGTTTACGAATTTGTGAACCCTACAATTGGTCAAAAAATCATTATATATCTCTCACCAAAAACGTATTGCTGGTTAAGGTTCCTATAAAAATGACATGCTTTTGCAAAAATAAATTCCAACCTTAAAAAAAAAAAACAACCACCTAGGATTCAAGATCGTGTAATTCCACATGGGAGCATTCACAGTGTCGGTCGCAACAACATTGGCAAACACACTTGCGTCCCTTTCGTAAAGCATCAAAACCAAATGCAGAAGATCAATTGACGAGGATTCGATTCTTGGGTCAGGTCGAAAGAAAGTAATTTTCATGTGAGTTCCCCATCCCGGAATAGATGTCCCTTTGAGGGAACCGGGGAGGATTAGTCGAGGTGGGCGTAAACTGACCAGACCGTCGAACCAAACAAAACAAACAACATATCTACAGATTCACAATCATGCGGCAGCGAGACAATTAAGGATTTAGTTTGCGAAACGTACCGTGAAGAAGCCAGAACAAGCTCCCGTTAGGCATGTAATCAAACACCAACAACTTCTCATCCCTAGCAAAGTAGTAGGCCTTCAGCCCCACCACATTCGGGTGCCTCAGCCTCCCCAAAACCTCCATCTGCTGCTCAAACTCTCTCTTCCCACTACCGCCGCCGCCGCCCCCCTCCTTCAACCTCTTCACCGCCACCACATCCCCGTCGTCCAGCACTGCCTTGTACGCCGTCCCGAACCCCCCCTTCCCCAGCATCTCCGCCGACGCCCTCAACAAATCCTCCAGCTCGAACCTCCTCGCCCCATCGAAAAAGACCATCTTGCCCCTCTCCGACTGCTGCTGCGCCGCCGGGTACGGACTCGAGGAGTACACGATCTTCTCCCCCTCGAGTATACGACTCGACGACGCCCCCTTCCCCCCGCCCCTCCTCCTCGCCACGTAGCAATACAGGAGGAACGAGACCACGGCGAGCACGATAACGTCGCCGATTATGATCGAAATGATCGCCAGCCGGCTTATCTTTTTACCGCCGCCGACGTGGCGAGGATTTTCTTTCGTGATCGGCGCCGTAGTCGCGGGCGAGGACGACACCACGGTGCTGGCGAGGGCCCCGGGCGATCCGGGCAGGGCCGGGCCTTCGGAAACGGGCTTGCACACCTCCATGGGCGAACCGCAGAGGGCTTGATTGCCTCCGAATGCTGATTTCGGAAAACCGGCGAGAGAGCTGGGGATTTGGCCGACGAGGCTGTTTCCAGACACATTGAAGTCCTGTAAGCCAGGAACGTTGATATCGTTAATGGGACCGGAGAACCGGTTCGCCTCGAGGCGGAGGGTGAGCAGGTGGGTGAGGTGGTTGAGGGAGGCCGGAATCTGGCCGGAGAGGCTGTTGTGGGAGAGATCGAGGCGGTAGAGCTTGGAGAGGGACGGCAGCGACGGGGGGAGGTCGCCGGAGAAGTTGTTGTGGGAGAGGAAGAGGAGCTTGAGGGAGGTGAGGTTGGAGAGGTCGGGTAATGGGCCGGAGAAGAGGTTACGTTTGAGGCTGAGGAGGCGGAGGTGGGTGAGGGCGGTGAGGGGTTGGAGTGGGCCGCGGAGGGAGAGGGATTCGAGGACGAGATGGGTGACCCTGTTTTGGAAGCAGGTGACGAAGGGCCAGGAGGTGCAGGGGTCGGTGGAGGGGGACCAGGAGTGGAGGGTGGTGTTGAGGGGGTCGGAGGAGGATTTGAAGGAGAGGAGGGGTTGGGTGTCTGGGGAGAAGGCTTGGAGGAGAGAGAAAGGGAGGAGGAGAGAGAAGAGGAGATATAGCTTTGTCGCCATTGTTGCTCTGCGAGAGCACGGAGATGGAGGAGGGTGGAGAGAGAGTAGAGTGAAGAACAGTGCTGGAGATATGTGCACACTTCTTTTTGTCGTCTCAGGAGACACGCCTTCTTAAACCCACGCGCCCTTTGGAAAACGAAAGTGTTTTAAGGTTAATAACCACCGTAAGAATAATCTTTGGTTCAAATTTGTTCAATTTTTTTGATATTTGTTAGTTTTACGTCAAACTTTTATATAATATGGATGGGTAAGGGCATCCGCAATGGAATTTGATATATTTGTTTATTAAAATGTTTGTTAAAAGGTATATTAGGATGAAAATAGGTCCCACAAGTATGTGTTAGACATTGATAACATATAAGTGTGTTAGAACATCCACAATGAGTTTGGTAAATTTGTGTGTTAAAATGTTAGTTTGGATAAAAATGGGTCCCACAAGTGTGTATTAAAAATAGTGGAGATTTATATTTTATGGTTGGAGTTTGAATTATAGAGGTGGGACCCCCCTATTGTTTATCTTTGTTAAACTTGACACACATGCTAGCACACTACTAGATTTAGCACACTCTAACACACAAGTATTGTGACACAAAAAATACATTTTTGTTTGCTAAGGCTTAGCACACACAATTAACACACTAGTTAACAAACCCATTACGAATGTTCTATGATTTTTACACAAAATTTTTGGAAAATATCCAAAGAAAAGTTCAAAAAGTCAGTTTTTGGACTTTTTCTTGGATATTTCCCAAAATACTAATTTTTTACTTTTTTGATTCCTTTTGACTTTACTCACCCATATTTCCCAAAAATTTGGCGTGAAACTAACAAACGCAAAAAAAAAAAATTGAATTAGGACAAAATCAAAAAACTGTGTTACATAAACTATTTACTAGCATGAACGTTGGACCTCCAAATTCCCTACTGGCTACAAGTAATTTTTTAGAATCGATATTCACACTCTTCTTTTTTATATTCATAAAAACACATACACTTTTAACACTAAAAAATAAAAAAATAAATGTGGATATCAATTTTCTAATTTTTAAGCTTTAAAAAAACTTATCGAAATAATCTTTTGTGCAATATAGATTTTATTTGATATATCTCGATGATATCTTTTGGACAGTGAAAAAAATTGAAAAATTATTTTAGTAGATAGTAAATACATTATTTTTAAGTTTGAAAATCACACGTAATTTCGTAGGAAATCAAAATTATGAGACGGAGGGAGTAATGTTCTACCTCTCTTCCCTCCCAAAATTGTAGTTCGTGAGAGGAAGATGGCAGCGATGGAAAGGTGGAAGTAGATGACAAATGGGCACAATGGAAGGGTGGTGGAAGTTAGTTTGGCCAAGTTAACGTCGTTAGAGATTGGATAACGGAGTGGGGGAATCTTTACATTGTCAAGTAAATTAAGGGAGGTCAATGACATTTGAGGAACCTCAAACGAGGTCAGTGAAATTAACCCAAGATACCACTGTATTATAATTTAGGGCGCTGTTATTTGTACCCCGTTATTTTCTCCCATAAAACATTAAAAAATTTTGAAAATTATATTTCGGTAACTACATGTCGAAAATATGTTCAACTTTCAGTAAACAATTCCCGAACATACATTTCGGTAAATAGCTGTTGAAAATAAGATTATATTTCGGTAACTACATGTCGGAAATGCATACAATTTCGGTAACTAACTGTCGAAACATATATTTCGGTAATTGGATGTTGAAAATGTATCTCAATTTCGGTAACTAACTGTCGAAACATATGAAAATTTTAATAAATTATAGGAGAAAATAACGGGTTACAAATAGCAGCGCCCATAATTTAACGTGCATTCGATTTACTACAATATACATAAATGCAGGCGTGTGTACATAAAAAAACGTGTGTGGTAATAGCATTAGCAGCTCCCGACCCGATGATCTGCCGTTGGTAATGTCGCCTGCCGTGATCTGAAAAGAATGTACCATGTTCTGCATGAAAAGACAGAAGAACCCGATCAGTATTGACTCTGACATAATTTATCAGGAAATTCTTTTACCACACCCACTTACACGCCGTTACCGAGTAAAAAATAAGTACTTATTTTTTAAGAAGGCAATTTTAAGTTAAAAAATAATAAATTTACTGAAATATAAAATATGTAATATGGATCTTGTTTGAAAGATCGGAAAAAAATCAAAAAATTATTTTTCATTTACATTATTTTTAAGTTTGAAAATGTGAAATAAGTACTTATTTTTTAAAAAGGTGTTCTGGAATTAGGCCTTACACACCTAAACACATTTTCATATTTATATGAGTGGTAGGTCCTACACACACTAGCACCACTCATATGAGTGTAGATGTGTATGAGGAAACAGTAATTTGTTGCAACTCGATCCCAAAAAAATAACCATGAACAATTATGTAGGAAGCAGAACTTTGGTGAGCTACTTTCCGTGGTCATTCAACTCTCAAGACAGCCAATGTTGCACTATCTCTTGCACGAAGACAGTGGTCAGTTTAGTTCTAGCGGGGGCTTCCTAAGCTCTCTAGGGCGACGATGAAGGCGTTTGAAGACAGATCCGTTGGCAATATACTGCGATGGGAGTGCGATCTGCTGGCAATCCTCCACTCACCCACTTCCATGAGTGCAATACTGAGTCCTAGATCGGTGCTATCGGCTTTTCTTATTTTGTTTTTTTGTATTACATTTTGTTGTTTCTGTTGTATTTTGTTTGGGTATTTTAGTTATACTTTATTTTTGCATTAATATTACCGGGACGATCTTGTTCGTCGAAAAAAGACAACTAATGTAAGCCATGTTAGGTGCCTAGTAGTTTAAAAAGGAAGGGATATTTTCGTAATTTCATGACAGAAGCTTTTACTACGAAGCTTTGGCCGCGGCACCTGATAAAAAGGCGTAATTGATCTCTCTTTTTTACTGTACATTAGGTTTCTCGAAGTTGTCAAACTTGTCCAGTCGAATCGGTTTAACTTTTGCTTTTCCATTCATCTTTATGGATCAACTTGACCAAGGATTTTACTACCATGTGCACAGGGCATAGCTTAACAAGGTATGGAAACTCCGCTACACGGATCGGCAGGTTCCAACACCGGAGTAAAGTGTTAGTAAACGGGGCCAATGAAAGATTAGGTTATTATGGTGAGGAGCTTAACCCTAGGGTACAACAAAGCAAAGGGAATGAATAATGATGTATGTTCTGATGAATACTCGTTGATTTAGAGGGTTCTCTTTTTCCTTTTCATCTGTTTAAGAAAATTTTAGCAACGAGCCTTGCAATGGGTACACCAAATATATACACCGAGTTGGGTAGGACTCACTTTGGGATCTCATATAAATGATCGGAGCCGCTCAATATTCTTAAATAAGCTCAGATAGATATCGGTAAGAGCTTGATCAATGATTTGCTCAATATTGTGTCAGCAAATTGGACGTAAAATCGATCAAGCCCTCACCGATATCAGAATGAGCTGATTTTTGTATAATGACCCTTAAAAAGAGAAAAATGAGCGGCTCCGATTATTTATGGGGATCCTACAAAAGGCGGTGTATATTTAGTGTATACCAAATGATGTACTCATAGTTTTATTGTTTAGTAAGTCGGACACAAGTACAATGAGTTAAACTATCATTCAAATGGTAATGAGACATTGGAGAGTAGCTTTTATCTTTGAGGAAGTTAAGGGTGTTTGTTAAAGTGATGGTTAATCATTCGGTCCAAGGACAAAAAAGAGGAAACATTTGGCATTTTCTTAATTAGACGTATCATCACTTTATGGGTGTACAATTTTTTTCATGTGATGGGGCCATGTTTTCTTCTCTCTGTCCCAAGTGTGGGGCAATCTTTGGGATAAAATAGGCTCAACAGCCATTTTCCAATGCAATGAATCATCACTAGGGAGCCTACTACCCTTTAGCTCAAACAAGCAAAAAATTTGTGGAAATCAAAAGTGGAATTGAGTGGATGAATGCTTCTATGTACGAACCCGGGGATGGGGCTGTGCGGCCTGTGCACCATCCGAACTGTTCGTTCGACAATTTAATGGTCCAAATCTCATCTCGCACTATATAACGTCCGAGTCGATCATTATTGAGATGAGATCTGAACCTTTAGATTGCCGAACAGTGATTCTGTGATTATCATAAGCTCAGTTGTTGTTCCTCCAAAATCACATGTTCCACTTTGTATTCAAAATTGAGACCATAACGAAAGATAATAAAACTATAGTAACCCCTAGCTCCTTTCTGGTAATCATATACTCTCCCCTAGCTCCTTTCTGGAAAGTGCTACAATACACACTTTAAAGGAGTGTGTATTGAAGATTTTCTCTTAAATAATAGCCCTATTGTAATTCGAAACTGGTTTGGAATATATTTGGATCGCCAAAATGGAAATCAACGTAGAAATCTCTAACTTAGACCAATTATTTCTTTTAACTCTCCATGTTTGCTTTCCCTTTATTGCCCAAGGACAGATATGTATCTGCCATCACCCATGTGAGGAAAAGAGGAGTTTGACTGAGATTTTTTTTTATTAATTAGATGTCCGGATCAACTTACGCATACTTGACTAATCTCAAGAACTTGAACTTAACGACTGGACAACATTTTTTATAAGACTTTTTTTGCTGTTACTGGGAGTCGAATAATGATGTTACTCCCAAATTATTTTTGTAAGTAGGAGGCCCCTTATGCAGTTGTCCTCTGTCCAAAGAAGAAACCTAGACCAAGCACATGCACCTATAGATAGGCCAACAAATACTTATAATTATCTTGAAACTTTTATTTTGTACATAAATAAGTTCATACATACACAAAATTATAAAAATATATTAAAATGTAAGTTTATAGTAGTATTTCTAAAGGTTTATACATGTAAAAGTAATAAAATTTTCATCAGATGCATGTGAAAATTTATACATATTGAAGGTTATAGGTGAAATTTTATGAGATATATATATTTACTCCAGGTTAGCGAGCCTAATCGAGCGAAATACTATCAAGTTCAGGTTCGGATCGTTTAGTACCTGAACCAAACTTGTTCGAACTCGAACAAGCCTTTATTGAGTCGAGAATATTTCACGAACGGCTCGATTCATTTGCAGCCCTAGGTCCGCATGAATATGAGAGGGTTGTGTTTTGATTGGTGGGTTTCTACATTGCACTGCCCTTGTTCTTGAGCTAATATACATCAATGTCAATGAATGAAAATATCCCCAGCCTAGTTTTCCAGCTTCAACCCTTTGGGAAAAGCTGAAATTGCAGCGTAACAAACCCTACCAGACCAGATCATTCAATGTACAAAGAACATGACATTGGCAGCTCTTTATTTAGGCCTTGGCAAACCTCAAAAGCTACCTATTGAAGTGAGGGATTCTTCACGCTTATATACTTTATATTACTTTGGTACCTAAACGATGTGGGACTGCAAAATAGCTGTTCCTCACAATTGTTCCTTGTGATGCCGCAGAACCGAGGCTATTAGAATCTCAAGACGCAGCAACATCTATGATGCAATGACTAATCGACTTACATCACGATATCTTTTTTTTTCTCATTCTAATTTTGGTTTTCTTATCACGGGTCTTCGTTCGCGCTTTATTGCATTTCAGGCTATATGAGTCTACCGAAATATTACGTGTTCATGGAGCAACATCATTGTATAATGAAAATTTTTACCTGGCCTGGAAGAATGAAATAATGGTGAAACAAATAAGATGTAGAAATAACAGATCATGCCGCTTTTAACTCCATTCATTTTCCTTCCATGGCATGCAATCAGTGCTAAGGAAAGGACCTCGCCACGGCTTGGAGCGCATGGAGTAGATAGAACCAGCATGAACAGATATACCCTCACTTAGAGCATGGTCAACTTGGCAAACAGCACATATGAACATACGACCGCTACCCTCCATCACTTCCTAATCTGCAACTAACCAGGGGAAACAAAATATAAGCCATTGATGCAACTGAAGATAAACGACAGGAAATCGAGAGTTAAGGAAAGCTGACAGACTCAAACACCGACTAAATAAAGACTGTTCAAGATGGTTCGGGGACCTCTAAGTCTAGAATATGCAATACCAGCTCAAAAATGTTTGTAAGTAGTTGTACCCCTGAATCTCGAACAATAACTCCAGAAGCCGCAAGGTTCCAGGAAGAATTGAACGCCCCGCCGCTATTGAACTTCCATGGTCCAATAGGGAGACATTACCATTTCTGGACATTACAATCCCCATTAGATTGAGTCCCTGGATTTCTAGAATCAGAGAACTTCAACAGCAATAAAATCCCCATTACCAGAAAATGCAAACTTCAGAGTGTTCACGAGTGTAATTTTGTTTACCCTCCTTAAAAGAGGGTGAACATTACCCTCTTTCTTATTGGTTGAAATGGTGTGGACCCCACCACAAAGTGATGTCATGTTTACCATGCAGTACACTTTTTGGTAAGCATGACATCACTTTGTGATGGGGTTCACATCATTTCAACCAATAGGAAGGAGAGTAATATTCACCCTCTTAAGTGGAGGATGAACAAAACTCAACTCGAGTGTTCACTGGATTTGGTGGTTAGAAAACACAGCTTCGTTTCTGGATCTCCAAATGGACCACCACACAACAACAATGAGAGAGTTCATCCATAGATTTCGACTCCCTTTGAGATACTTGTTCATAAAACAACGAATGGCCGAGATAACTTCTTTAGGAGGATAATTAAATTTCAAACGACAGTTTCTGAGACACTAGAGGTCCAATCACATCTAAAAAGAATGTGCCGAAAGAGATTTTCCTTGGAAGCAATAGTGCACAAAATGTTTAATTGTTTTTAAGCACTTTAAATGCCATACCACAAGGAACTCGAAGGAGAGAAATCATTAACCTTGATGCTTGATGCAACATAACCAACATCAATCAGAGCAAAACAGAGCCATTAAGATTCTCATTATCATAGAACTAAGGTAGCCTTTAAGAACATCCGAAATTGAAAAGAAATTGCAACGTACGTGAGACAAACGATGTAAAATCCAAAGAGGTAAGACTAGCGAATCTAGTTCTCAATCGCGGAAAAATTCAAGATGCTTTTCTTTCCCTAATCCTGCTCTAGTGGCTTAAACCCTCTTTTTACAGAGAAAATTGATCCTATGATGGTGGAATACTAGGAAATTCTTTACCAATGGTAGAAAACTCATACATCAAGCAATATGACTCACAAAAAAGATCTTATTGGAAATTTGCAGGACAAAAAAGCGAGCATCAGTTGATGATCATCTTGTTAAGGAAGTCAGCTTTCTCAGGAAAGTACTCTAGCAGTTCATCCTTCGTCACCCAAACATAATCGTCACACTTTCCAATCTTAAACTTGTTGGTTGCAATTACTTGAGATTTGAAGAAGAAGCGCTGATGAAATGATAAGAATTGACTAGTAAACTCATAAAATTGAGATAAGGAAAAAAAACATAGAATTTTGAGAAAATTTCTTTTATATCCCTTCGACTTTGACTAAAAATTCATTTTGGTCCTTCACCTTTTAATTTCGGCATAAAAATATTTCGACTTTCCAATTTTTTTCAATGTCATCCTTTAAGGATATATACATATATACATATATACACGAAAAAGGGTGTTTGGATCAAGCACCCTACACACATCGGATGACGCTGATTTCCACGTAGGCCCTCTTGTTTTTTTTTTTTTTTTTATAGAATTTTTGGACGGTTCAGATTGGTCGTCCGGTGGCTGGAGACGGCCCGGAGCAGGACTCAAAAAATATGGATTCCTTCTAAAGGACGACATTGAAAAAAATTGGAAAGTCGAAGTATTTTTATGCCGAAATTGAAAGGTGAAGGACCAAAATGAATTTTTGGTCAAAGTCGAAGGGATATAAAAGAAATTTTCCCTAGAATTTTTCACATAAAGCATAAAACCCGAATTATAAGCACCGAAGTTCGTACAAATGATAAACCATGTTTGACTCCATACCTTACAAGATTGAAGATCTTGTGCATTCTCTGTAGGCTGAACGACCATGTGGCCCATTGGAGCATTTCCGACAAAATATGTGTTGGAAAGGTCACCTATAACAGATTTTAACGCAGACTCTGCACACTGCAAAAATTTCTGGATCCTTATAATTCATGAAGAAGGACGACGAAAGGTATATTAAATAAGTATACAGCAACTCTCACCTTGCGCAATGTCTCCTCTGACTTGTAAACTTTTTCAGGAAAATGCCACCCAGACCTCCCATCTGGAGCCGAAACTGTCTTACCATAGAGAAGAAGATAAAGCCTTCTGTCAAGTGCCCTCTGTAATGACCTTTGGGATACGGAGACAAAAGATAAACATTAATCAACAAGCTATAAAGATTGTATGGAGAGACAGCATTAGCGAAAGACTTGAAACGTCAGACTGAAAGTAAGTCCCACTAAGGACCAGGCATACCATAAGAGTTTCTCAAATTAGCCAATTGTCATGGACTACGACTATCCATCCATCCAAAAGCAACCTAGTAAAACTTTGGGACACAGATGTAATAAATCAGCAGAATGCGTGACTGGCTGAGGCCGAGGGCCGGCCTGAGGCTGATATCCTTATACCCCCTCCCCATGTGTCATTATTCAAAACGAGTCCCCAGTTATAATTCTCATCTTGCCAAAGATACGTTATAGAGTAAGTTGGACAAGATTGTACCAAAGAAAGAAAGTAAGCCTGTGTTGACTGTGGACACAAAGTCCTATTTAAAACACGATTGTGTCACAAGTAAAAACCAACAGAATGCCTATTTCCAATCTACTTCCTAGCCTACAACACAAATCCAGCTTAGGAACACACACGGTAATCCAAAAAATGAACCAACCAGACCCTTTGCAATGAAAAATCAATGACAAAATTAGAAGGAGCTTGTCGCAACGTGATTAAAATGACGAAAGAGGTTCAAAATAACAAACACCAAAGGGCTAATGACTCACAGCTGATCATATTTTAGCGATAGATGATCGTGGAAAATCTCATCAGGTTCAAGAGAGAAGTAAGAGATCAAACAGTTTCATTCAAAGGCGTGTCCATGGCTTAAGATGCTGCATGATATAAGGATGACAAAAGGAAATATGGATAAATACAATGGTGCTCGTGTTGTGATCATGAAGGATCGTGTCCTCTTCAAATTGATCCAATGGGTGCTTAAAGCAGAAATAACATCAGCTCAATTAGCAACGAATTGCCTATCCGAACCACTACCAACTCACCCTTCCAAAATTTAAATAATCGCAGTTCATGTAAACTATTAAAATTGTACCCTTTTTTTCCGAACATATAAAAATTGTACCTTTTATCATTAGTTTTGTCAGCTTCAGTGACCCTAGGAGCTGGTACATAATCAATTTGGTAATCACCTTTGCCCCTGGTTGCAACATAGATGTAACTCTATATCAGGGACAGCATAAAACTCAAATAGACACAGACTTGTATCAGTAAGATCAATCAATTTTGCGGAATACTTGATTGGATCAGATTTCACCTTAGAAACATGAATGAAAGATGGCAATAATCATTGCTTAACCTTGTATGCTTCAAGTTTAAACAACAACAATAAAAGTACCCATGTAATCCCCAATAATGGGGGTATGGACGGCAAAGGATTGGAGACAGACCTAACCTTTGACAATATATGAACAAAGTGACTGCCCTAAAAAAGTTTTACCACTGAATAGCGGCCTCCCTATACTTCGAAAAGGAACTCAAGTTTCCTATAATTTAACTTACTTAAGACCTAGAGGCGATCTGATAGAACAATGTTGGGCCCGGAGTGCCCCCATGGATTTGGTTACACAATGCTACTCCCTGCGACCGCTTTAAAAATAGACTCGCGGGTGCAATGTCGAATGTCATAAAAGACTTAAGACCTTGTTCGGTTAAGGGTTTTGGATTCTAATCATTATCTTATTTCTCTCCAATTATTACTCTCATTTTTTTCTCAATCTTTCTCCAATCATTACCCCTATTTTCAATCATTACTCTATTTCTCTCTACACTCATTCCAAATCCAAAATCCCAAAACGAACGGGGTCTTAATTGAAGCACTTCCTAACACCAATTGGTTTTAGGAGAGATGGTGAAATAGCAGTCCAACAAGTGGTATTAGAGCCAGGAAATCATGGGTTCGAGTCGCGGGAGCGTCATCGTGAGGGAGGGATTATTGGGCCCGGAGTGCCCCCATTACACAATGCCACTTCCTGTGACCGCTCTAAAAACAGACTCGCGGGTGCGATGTCGAATGCCATAAAAAACTTAATTAAAGCCATTCCTAATACCAATTGGTTTTTGGAGAGATGGTGGAAAGCGGTCTGACAAACAGAAAACAAGTAAAAAAACTTCACCTAGCATCAGATTTTTTCAAGAATTCGTCTGGATATGCCCGTCGATATTGCCGTCTCCAACAGAACCTAAAAGCATTGAGACAAATAAAATAAAAAGTAGCTCAAAAAGTTAAAAATATATGTACAACAATTCATTATTTATCTATTTACACCAACCAAAGTAACTAAGACAAAGTACTATCGTTGCCCAGATAATGTGAGGGATAAAATTAAAAAAAAAAAAACTCAACTGAACTCAAACCGTATGGGTACCTTAAGTAGGTGTTTGTTGCAGCTGAACTTATGATAAAAGCTGATTAGTGCAAAGCAGAAACAAAATCATCTTTTATCATAAGAAAGCTTTCTTTTAGCAGTTTATAGATTGTTTTTGGCCCATGGGTCAAAAGTATGATGTGAGCCAAACAAAATGACAGGGACTCAGATAGGAAAAAAAGCCGTAAGCAGCAACTCTCTCTTCTCAACTCGCGAGGGCTGCAAATGCACCGAGCTGTTCGCGAGCAGCATATCCACTGATCACTATTTAACAAACACCACCCCTACCCTTCCAAACCCAAGTTGTATCTAACCATATAATTTTCTCTCGTCTAAACTCGCTAGGGCTGCAAAAGCAACAGCTTGCTGTTCGCGAGCAGCTTGAGGCTCGACCCTTTAGTTAACGAGTCCAGCTCGAGCTTGAGTTTTAAGCTCATTTAGCAAATGAGTCAAGCTCGAGTTACTTGTAACTCGACTCATTTACAAAAGTTTAGCTCGTTTTTAGATACTCGACTATAGAGACTCGTTTAGTATACGAACTGAGCTCGAACACCTCGATCTTGATTATTTGGAACGAGCCGAGCTCAAACACTTTAAAGCTCGGCTCGGCTCGTTTGCATCCCAACTTCACCCATTCGAAAATCGAAAATTTTTTCCAGTAACCAAACGAAAAGCAAGAAAATGAAACATACGAGAATTCTTGAAACGCATAAACAACGGGATCGATTTTGGGAACAACGACAGGAAGTCGCTCGAAGAGAACAGAGGCCACGATCTTATCACTGTTGGATGTGCAAAACCCTCGCGTACCTATGAGAGATCGAGCTGCCGCCGTACACGATCTCTGCATTTTTTCGGAACATAAACAAGTTCAAATCTAGTGAGAGAGATTGTTGAAAACGGTTCCTCTCTCTCTCTCTCTCTAGAAATGTGTACATATGGTTGGCTATGCGGACGTGTATTCTCGTATAGTTACAGCAACTGAAAATGTGGGGGCGACGAGGAAGAAGATATAAAAATATGTTTTTTTACAAATAGCCCTCACTTTCCAATTATTTGTACTTGACTCCCATCAATATTTGGTATGTATGAACATCAATGTCATACTATAATGTGATGTTCTATCATGTCTCTCTTGTAAATAAGACCCATTATGATTTGCATTTAATGATATGAAATTTTTCATTTCGTAGACCTCTATGCATACATCAACAATGCAAATGATCATATCGATCCCCTATTCATATCCATAGAAACAAAGCATAATTGACACAACAGAAATGATGGTCGATGTCTGATTGTTTATTTCTCTTATGACTAATGCTGCTCAAACATGCCTTTATCGATATTTGATCAACTTAATTTTTTTTTCCATAAAAGATGGACACATCAATATCTACAAAACGAATAACTCGAAAAGTTTAGCAAACTCGGGGTAAATTTCATTTTGTATCACATATACTAAGATTTTCATATGAGAGGATCTTGATTCGATCGGTTTTTCCATGATCATAAAACTCAAGACGGCTATTGTTTTTTTTGCTAAGCAAGACAGCTATTGTTGGTGCCTTAATTCTGAAGTTTGTGATATGAAGTATGAACCACTGCTTGTTGCTGTTCAAAAAAAATGAACCACTGCTTGTTAAGGGGAAGGGATTTTTTTGTAAATTCAAGTCGAAAGGCTTTTACGAAGCCCTGGGTTCCATTCATCTTTATGGATCAAACTTGATTTAAATGGTTTTCTTTTTTTAAAGGCTAAAGAAAATTTTTCATGTCAGAAAACTCAAAACACAAATACAACGAGTTAACTTTCATTTAAATGTTGATTGAAAAAAAAACTTTTCATTTAAGTGGTAATGAGAGTAGCTCCTATTAGAGAATTTGGAAATCTAGTAGGGTGGGCCGCACTACAAGGGCTACAGGGCGGCTAATCTGACCATCCCTTTTGACGTTGACGATTTGAATTTAATCCGAACTTCTATTGATCTGAATCATCCATTGCCGAAATGAACGACCGGATTGGCCGCCCTACAGCCCTATAGGGCAGCAAGGAAGTTATGGGTTTTGTTAAAGTGATGGTTAATCATTCGGTCCTATGAAAATTGGCATTTCTTTCATACATTCGATATGAGGTTTTTTTTTTCATATGATGGGGCCATGTTTTTTTCTTTCTGTCCCAAATGTGGGGCAATTTTTGGGACAAAATAGGCTCGACAAACATTTTCCAACGAAATGAATTATGAGTAGGGAGCCTACTACCCAATACCCATTCAGCTTAAACAACCAAACAAAGGTGGAAATCAAAACTGAGCTCAGTGGACCAATGCTTCTATGACTATCATAACGTTATTTGTTAATTAACCAAGTAAAATTAAGTGATTATTGTGTGTCAAATAACCACATGAAGTCTTAATGAAAGCATTATTAATAAAGCTGTTAATTCTTTTGTATTTTCAAAACACAACATGACGTCTAAAAGCGGTGAGATTGGGTTCTCGAAGATTAGTTGGAACGCGTGTAAGTTGATCTGGAAATCCCGATTAATAAAAAAACCATGATGCCTAAAGAGATTATGTAGTAGGAGTACATAATCAAAAGAGACCACAATTCAGGGCAATAGTTGGGGAACAAGTGTTTGGATTCTATATTTTTAGAGAGAGACAAAGGAGAAATTTTATGAAGTTAGATTTCGAAAAACGAATTTCACACTCCTCTTTTTACAATCCACACCTCCTTTTTTGGACTTGCGGCAAATATTAGAAATGACTCACTGCGACGATGGGAATTGTATTTCCTTTTCCTTTCAAAAGCACCACATTATAGTTTCATAAGAAATCTACTTTCCACTAGAAATACAGACTACTAACCAAAAAAGGAAAAAAAACTTCGACTTCTAACTAATCAAATGTCAAGCCAGAACCTCTTAACTTCCCCTCTGTGATCCCGTCGATATGATCTTTCATCTCTCCGGTAAGGCAGTTTTTCCAATCTCCAACCTCGCCCTTCCTAAAGTACTTGTTATTCTCTACAACTACCGATGAGAAAATGGCGTACTCACCGGTTTTATTCACCTCCAACTTGCTCAAATTCTGAAAACTGCACAGTTGCATAATCTTCTCTACCGCACCCTCTTGCCTCTCGTTTGCAGAAAACGGATGTCCTATGAACTCGGCTAATCTTTCTAAATAGAATTCAGTTTCCCTCTTCAAATCCTCATATTTCAAGAACAATATCTTCTTGGGAAACTCTAAACTTGCTTTCCAGTACCCCAAAAAGTGGTCCCAATAAGGCCCGTTGAGTGAAGCCCCTTGGCAGAACAACTCAAAGGCTTTTTCCAAGGGGAATAAGTACCCCTCTTCGTTGGCTCTCACATTTCCTATGAAGTGCCAAAGAGAAACAAACACGTCCTTAGGGTCGCGACATATGTAAACAAGTTTACAATCAGAATCTGCTACAGAATTCGGTAGGGAATCGAAAGGGAGGTGAGTAGCCAGGAGGGGGGAATCCGGGTACCGACTGGGTTTGTTTTGGAAGATGTCTACTTCCAAGTATGGAACACATTCATGTGGGGTGGCGAAGAGCAAAGGATTCTTCGAATCATCTAAGCAGAGGGCTCTGTTCATAATAGCAAAAGTTAGAGCCTTGAGCCACGTGGTACCAGTTTTAGGGGCACTGCATAAGATGATATCGCATGGTTGAGCCTGGAAGAGTTCTTGAGCTAATATGGTTCCTTCTAAGAATCTAGGGGAGTGCCAGAAACCTTCATACTGGAAAAGATCTGTAAAAGCTGTCCAATCACTGTTTCTGGCAGCTGTCCTGATAATCTCTTTGAATTTCTTTTTGGTATTCTCAGGTTCACAACAACGTTCGTAATTGAAGGAGGATTCATGCAGAAAAGCATCCATGCTAAAACTGAGAGAGAGAGACAGAGAGAGAGAGATGAAAAGTGGAAGAAAATTGCAGGTGCAATGTAGATGGAAGTAAACGTATTATTAAATAAACTTAAAGACCCATTAAAACTACACTTCAATCATAAGTTATAGTCTCAATAGAACACTTTACAGTTACAGGTCATGTTATTAGGAAAATTTATATAATTCTAGAATGCTTACAACCATTAAAATGGCAATAAAGATATTTGTGGACTAATTGAAGGAGGATTCATGCAGAAAAGCATTCATGGCAAAACTCAGAGAGAGAGAGAGAGAGAGAGAGGGGTTTGTGGATTAATTGAAGGAGGATTCATGCAGAAAAGCATTCATGGCAAAACTCAGAGAGAGAGAGAGAGAGAGAGAGATGAAAGTGGAAGAAAATTGCATGTGCATTGTAGATGGAACTAAACGTATCATTAAATAAACTTAAAAACTCATTCAAACTGCACATAAAACATACGTTACTTTCTTATAGAACACTTTCAGAGTTACAGATCTTGTTATCTGGCAAATTTATAGTATCATTCTAAAATGCTTACAACCATTAAACTGGCAATAAAGATCGGGTAGTGATAATGCCAAAACTCTTTTTGTTAGTGCCAAAATTCTAGAGCACAAAAGGCTTGTACCATGTGTAAGGTACAAGTGTTTTATGCACTACAGTTTTGGCATTCTCATTTGTGGGCTAACAATGGTTTCAAAAAAGTACTAGAAATTCATCGACGTTCTACCGATTGAACCTCGAACATATGGATTACGCAACCTCTTATTTATTTAGCTATATATAAACACAAGGTTATTCGGGGCAAGTTAGAGTCTCAGTGAGAGCTTTAATCTTCTTATTTGGCCTTATGCAGACAAATTGACACAACTTATGGCAACCAATTTTTACATCTCAGTTTAATAATGTATTTCCGAAGCTTGTTTTTGCTAGACCAAAAACAAAGTAGGAGAGGAAAACCAGCGCGTCACAATTCTCTTTACGCACAACTAAGAGAGCCCCTACTTGTTGGGAAACCGGATAAAAGAAGTCTAGGTGGGCCCCACAACGCTTGGTAACCAACATAGGAGATTTGCAAGGGTTCTTTAGCCAATAGAGATTCTCTTTGTGATAGTTAATTTCTATTATACATCTTGGACCTTGAGTAGATAAAACTGTATTCCTTTTTTTTTTTTTTTTTTCCCTTTCTCAAATACTATAAAAGATACCATTAGTCTTTCAATCTCACTGAATGAAAGAATCCCTAGCCTTCTTTCCC
>JAOTQK010000024.1:13052083-13065031 GCA_025642025.1 Rhododendron ferrugineum | reverse complement strand
AACCCCTTGGGAAAAGGTGAAATTGCAGCGTAACAAACCCTACCAAACCATACAATGTACAAAGAACATGACATTGGCAGCTCGGCAACTTATTTAGACCTTGGCAGACCTCTATCACATAACTCGCTGGGCTTTATAAAAATAGAACATGTAACATAACTTATACGCCTCAAAGACTGAATTACAACAAGTTGCATTATGAACTCACCAAGATTTAAGTATGTGTACGTGGATAAACACATAAGACTATAAGAGATCCAACGTTGCCGTTCAAAAAAAGAAAAAAAGGAAAACCAATGCAACGTACCTGCGGGGGCTCATTTGATCTTTGAGGTAGAAATTGAATCATGCCTTGTCACAATGTCAGGACAAGCGTGTAGTTTAAGAATCAGGTGGTGCTCTTGAGGGAGAAGACAAGAAAGGCTTAGGTGGGATTTGCACGATTCGGTGCTACCTTCTAGCATCTCCGCAACCCGACTTATTGATGGCCGGAGGAAGGATCTGTTTGTATGCACCACAAGCCAACTATAATCATCTTCCTCGCATTATCATTTGCCTCATCATTCATAATGCCTTGCAAGCCAAGTTCTTCATCTAGCTCAAGACGATTGAATATCCAATGTGGAAAGTATAATTCGCTCGTACGATCAACCTCAACACTAATATTCTTTCTTCCTCCAACCTTTTCTAGAACCCTCATTCCATAGCTTTACATGTCAGACTTGTGTGAAACTGCCCCAAAGGTTCTGCTAAATACCACTGGGGCTGCATAGCCGGTGGTCCCTCTGGCACCCAACAATGATATGATACTCTCTTCCCGCGGGCACAGTTTAGCAAGCCAAAGTCCGAGATTTTTGGGCAGAAGTCCTCATCCAAAAGAATATGAACAGGCTTTATGTCAAAATGCAAAATTCAGGTGTTGCAACCATGGTGTAAGTACCCCAATCCTTGGGCAATGCCAACTGCAATTTGATACAATGATTCCCAACCCAACTGGCAATATGTTGAGGAATCACCATGATATATGAATTTCTCAAGCAATCCACTAGGCATGAACTCATTTATGAGAGCTCTACGGCAACCCTCAAAACAGAACCCTAGAAGAGTGATAACATTGACGTGAGAAGTTCCACTAATCATTGCAACCTCATTAATGAACTCTTCTCCACTGCCTTTCAATCCTTTCAGGACCTTCACAGCCACAAAGCAGCCATTCTCTAACTTTCCTTTGAAGACACAACCATAGCCAACTTGACCTAGTTTAATTCTGAAGGACTTGGTCATTTTCTCAACATCCGAATAAGTTCTCTTTAGAAAGGCCTCAACGTTTTGGTAGTTCTATGTTTGTTCTTCCAAAAAAATCCATTGAATTCACTTAGTGCTATTTTCTCTTACGATACAGAACGCTACCATTATGAAAATTCAGTTCCACCAGCAGCTGAAGCAGTTGCAATCAAAATAAATTAGAAAAAAATTAAGCTAATAAAAAAGCACAAGAATCAAACAAGCACCTTAACAAGTACATACTTGTCCTAACAGTTATTGGAGAAAGAGGCGTATTACCTGTTCCAAGAATCAATGATAATTTTCTTCTTCCTGCAGCCGATGTCAAGGAGAAAAATAATCAGTTAGACATACCAACAAAGAAGGGGAAAGATGAAAAAAATAAATAGAGCATAAGCAATACCCACAGCTAGGTCAGGAACCATCCACAACTAGACTGCTACCCTTAAAAAGGCTTTGGATTCGGTTTGTACGAAAACCGAAATAATAACATGCATATGCAAAAGTGCAAATACCTTCTTTGTCCTTTATGCACATGAACTCGGGGGTGTCACAAGTACATCGGCCTCCCTTTTGACGACACTTATGACATGCCTTTCACACATGAAATCCAACAGAGAACTCGGAAGACAACGCAGTGAACAGATCACTGGCATTTTGGTCTTCAGTTTCTGATACCACTGGCAGTTGAATAGCTGCACAATTGGGAGGAAAGTCGCCAAAAGCTGTAACCAAATTATATTAGGAGGAAATTCACAATAGACAGTGTAGCCATGGCAGCCTCTGTAACTTGCATTGCCAAGGGAGAAGTCATCTGTCTGCTGATCAAGTTGAGCACTGACAATGGTGCATTTGAGCAATGTGAGACCAGGGGGCATTGTAAAAGATATAGAAGGCTTACTCACAAGAGTCATGTTCAAGTAGAAACTGATAACATCACAACTGTTTGTATCGATGAGGTCTCCTAGGCGTGGGTCATTAGCATAAACAGAATCCATCGAGAAAATTGCCTCTACTTCATACCATAGTCCCTCCACCCCAGATTGAGTTTCGGAAGTGATGCGCTACAATCAATGGTGAAAAACCCACACTGGGGATACGTAGTGTGGGAGTTAGGGCGTTCAGTCTGCCCATGACTTCCACAGTCATATGAACCTGGGCATACGTTGTTTTCCCCAGCAGAGTGAAGAAGCAGCTGATGGAATATAAGACACAGCCAAAAAAGAGGGAACACCCAGTGCTATATTTTCAACTGAGCAATGCGAAAACAACCACCACAGCTTTTTGGAGATATTAACATAGGAAGGCTTGCGAGAATAGAACCAAATGGGCCTCCTCCTTGTTCATTGTAATAGTCAGCACTAGGGACTAGGGAGTTTCCTTCCTACACACCTCCCTAATTTCACCCGGCACCACAGACCTGACTCGTTGACTGTTCAAAGTTCTCACTATCTTTCTTTATTCTGCTATCAAACATGAAATTACCCAAGAAGTCTATTCCAGAAAAATATGCGGGCTTTCTGAAATGTCAAAGCTCCAAAAGTAGTTGACCAGTTCGCAACCATCTATCTCAAAAAGCACCCATTGTAGCTGGATGGACCGACCATGGACAAATCAGGTAAGAAAGGTTTCTAAACTTAACAAACAAAGAGCACTAGCCCCCTTGTGAGAAATAAGTGGTAGCAATAAGGTTACGGTGGCGACTTTGGGCACGAAGCAACAACGGTATAATGAGGTTCACAAAATGGAACACTGCATAAGGAAAATAGGTGTACACCAAATAAATGCAAAATGAGATGATTTGATCACCTGATTGCAAACAATTTATCAAAATGGCCCAAATTTTTAGAAAGGCCACTGACACTTCATTCTTACTGGCAAGAATTACAAATAAAGATTGATAAAAAATAGTTCAGCTCTGTGTGTGTGTGTGCGTGTCAAGACGCCCCGCTACACTACTGGGTTTAGTTGCGATTTAATAATATGGGATTCCTCAAGGTTGAGGACTGAACTAAAAAGATACCAAATAGGACAAATGAATTTCCTTATATACACGGTTGCAAGAGATACTCATAGAAGGTTACACATAGCCGATTACTTCAAGCAATCAAGAATTCCGAAACATTTGCTAGAACTTGAGCTATATCAGTCTTTGGAAAAATTACGTGTACATGCAAAGCAACATCAAATGTATAACTAAAACAATTACCTGGCCTAGGCTAGAAGAATGAGGATTATAAAGAATGGTGAATTAAAATTAAGATGTAGAAATAACAGAATCATGCCACTTTAACTCCACTGGGTCGTTTTCCTTCCATGGCATCCTTCTTATCACGGCAATCAGCGCAAAGGAAAGGACCTTGCCACGGCTTGGAGCTCATGGAGAAAATAGAACCAGCATGAACAGATATACCCTCACTTGGAGCAAGGTCAACTTGGCAAACAGCACATATGAACAGACCAGTTGTTGATTGACTGCTACACTCACCACTTCCTAATCTGCAATTACCCAGGAAACAAAATATAAGCCATAGATGCTGTTGGAGTTTATCCCACATGGGTTAATTATCTCCTCCAAAACTAGTATATGAGCCTGGGCGGCTTCTCCACTCTTTGCCAATTGGTTTGGAGTTGGATGCTTTAACATGGTATCAGAGCTAGATTTTCGGAGGCTTTTCACCTTTGTTTGTGCCATAGTTGCACTTTGTTTCGTTGTGATCCGTGTGTTCCGGATCATTTGTTGACCACTCCACATGCGAGTCAGGGGTCGCACGTGCGGGGGAGTGTTGGAGTTTATCCCACATGGGTTAATTATCTCCTCCAAAACTAGTATATGAGCCTGGGCGGCCTCCCCACTCTTTGCCAATTGGTTTGGAGTTGGATTCTTTAACATATGCAACTGAAGAAATATGACAAATTGAGAGTTTAAGGAAATCTTTTTGACTCAGAACGCCGACTAAATAAACAAAATTCAAGATGTTGCAGGGGCATCTAGAAAATTCAATTCCAATTTGGAAAACAAGAATATTCTAAAGTAGGGAAATAAATTAAAAAATAAGACAACTGAAATACACACTTTAAACTTATATGGTCAACCATTTTGGTATCCAGAGATGCTCTCGTTCATTTTAAAACTTCACTCTTTGATGTTCTCGATGTATATACAGCCTAGAATTTTGGCTCAGAATTCTCCACATCGCCCTCAACTTATGATCATCACAAAATTTGATGCAAGCCCAATTACCCGTACTTTTCTCTTCTGCCTGAAGTCCTATCAGAAAACTCATGGGAAAAGAAAATCCCCTAAGAAATGCCAAACGGACAAAAACACAAAATCATGCGAAGCTATGTCACATTTCGGAAGGCAGAAAGTACCCATGCCGGATACTTGTATGAGCGAAGAGGATTTGTGTCCAACAATTAAGTGGGACTCCAACAATTAAATGCTGGTGCTGTGCCAAACACTTGGATACATGGCCTTCATAGAGTTTTAAACCACCATTAGGAGAGCTCAGGTTCCAGCCAGGCCTTATGATGAGCAATCTTACAGATCCAACTCAAAACCATACATAATGTATTCCCTTGACCAGGTGGTGGATAAATTATGTCAATTGTTGGTGGGGCTGGGCAGCAGGTGGAGGATAATTTACCATAGTTACACCGGATAGATTCAAGCATGAGAATTCTCTATTTCCCACTAGTTCAGAGAGTAAACAAATCATAACAAAATTGAAGTCCGAAAACTTCTCTACATCCCCATTCCCCTACTAGTAACCTCCATAATTAATCACAAAACCTTTTGATGTGAGAGTTCAGTGAGTGAAGTGATTAAACTCCCCTCGTCACGTGAATTCAGTGGTCTATGGGCATTTCAGTGTATCATTCTCGTTCCCCAAACATGTTTGTTTACAGGTATTAGCACATTGGAAGCCCCAATAGATTGTTGCTCTCCAATTTTGCTCAAGGCATCCAGTAATACAATCAAGGTCAGATTCACTATTACATTAGAGTCTGAGCAACACCCATCCAAGATTCTCAGCAAGACTCCTCCTGTAATTTCACCTCAAACAACAGAAAGTAAATACAGATTCAATGTACTCCTTTTTTCCCTCCAATGAATCGCTTCTTTTCCCCTTCCATATAAGAAACCCAAACATCAACATATCTAACCCGATAACTTCCAGGGAAAGAAGCTAGAAAACGAAGGAAAAAAGTAACAAAATATGGTTGCAGTCAATAGCTGTTTGCTTCCTAGATTGTTTGCGAAATAAAAATAAGTATAAGAAAATCCTAAAGGACAAAACGCTGACCTTTCAGCAAGCATTGCTGAGCCTTCTTCAAATATTTCTTCTACGATACCTACAGCTGATAGCTTCTTAGATAGTTTGTTAGCAGAATCATGGGACTTCTTTCTGAAGAATAGAGCTTTGAGCTTGTTTTGCTTTTTCGGAGTAGGTAGAGGCTGTATTGAATTATCAGGAGGAATTATGTCAACAACTATGCATGTTGTATCGTCTTTCAATCCCCTTGTCCTCAGTGCTTCCTAGGAAACCATTCCATAAAATGCAATAAGAAAGTTTTGTGGAAGTTGATTCACCAAACGTACACCGGCATCAATACAATACAATCTAGTTAATGCCAATACAAATTATGCTTATTATATGTGGAAGGTACTGCTTATGCACGGTACCACACCGAAGTAGAATATTGAGGATACTAGAGTTTTTAATTTACCTTCACAATTTGCCTAGCAGCAAGTTCAGCAGGCAAGCCACGGCAAGCTTTTGCAGCCATTTCTGAGGATAATGCATCCCATATGCCATCAGAAGCAATTATAAGCCTTCCTCCGGCACTCGATAACTTTTCATGTCATAACAAAGAATAAGTCAGAGCTCAAGCTAAAAATAGAATGAACTTCACAGCCATAGATACTAAAAGAATGATTTAGCGGGCATATGAAATACATATGACATAAAATGAACATGAAGCAAACAGTTAAGTTGCAAACTACTGATTTAGGGTTTGAGAGAGAGAGAGAGAGAGAGAGTAAATGAGCACCTCTACTCCAAATGAATTAATATCAATATCATTATGCCATAAATGATATAATTAAACTACCCTGACTAAAGCTAGGAGAGAAATAATAGTGAAAAACAAAACATCAAGCAACACGAACATGATTGAAGAGCAAGATACCTTCACTTGTTTAACAAAAGGTATTGGGACAATAAATTCTCCAACATCCATGTCTCCAATTGATCTTGAAAGGCATAAACCTCCAGGCCAGCAACGTAGGGGACCAACCTGTAAAAGCAGATATATCAGTAAGTAGTAACCATTCAATATACTGTAGTAGGCCGAAATAAGAAGCCCAAATGGACCTAACCAATCAGCAGCCTTATTAGGATGAGCGCTTGGGCCGGCACGCAGGTGCACCGTCCCACACAGCCCAAGCACCCAATCCGAACGGGCTGGACCGAGCCGGGTCGAGCACAGGTCACCCCGAGCCAAGGAAAGACAATCCGCGTATCTATCGGAAAGACAGTTCAAGCAAGTGAGCATAACTGTCACAGTCGGTGTGTCATGCATGACGTCATTCCAGGTGGTAAGGGCGGGCATGTGCCTAGCACGAGGTTACTCGCTAAAGAGGTACGCCGTTCCTACTTACCAAAAGCTCTTTTCTTCTCTCCTAAAGCAAAGACTTACTTAGCTGTAGGAGTGTCTCCCCAGTCGTCACCGGCCGGTCAGGCACGAACGGTGGTGCCCTGTTTTGCAGATCTAGGTCAAGAGGAGGAGCTCAGATCCGAGTCCGAGATCCATTTGGAGAGAACCAGATCAAACACCACCTCACATATACCAGCCAAAGGTACTACTTCCTTTATTTTGACGCAACCAAATGAACTTCTTTACCCAATTGACCAATATATTATATATATACCCTTTGAACAAGAAACACCTCACCTCTACACCGCCAATGATGCTAAGCCTCCCAACTTCGCCCCCACTAGCAGTTACACGTTCCCTCCTGCAATTGCAACAAAGCCAAATAAATCTTGCCACTAGAGAGACAAATCACAAAAGGGTGAAAAGTAAACACTCACTCCTCCACATTTTCTTCAAGTCTATGATCAACTGTCAACTCAGAGACAGCACCCCCTTGAGTGTCTAAAATGCAACGGGAGTCTCCAACAGATCCAACTGTCACAGTCCATCTGTCAACTATTACAAATGTAACTGTAGTTCCAGAAGTTTCCCCTGAAGGAAATGATAACGAGAAAAGAAAACCTTAATTTTTTTTCTCAACTTAGAACCACATTGATAACACCGAAAGGAGAGAGGACCAAAAAACCCTGAAGAAATGCCAAACTAATGTACCTCTACTCTGGAACTCCTTGTCAGTCTTCACAAAACCTGCAACCAATGCCCGAGGTAAAGCTTGAAGCCACTCATCCCGCCCAAGTCCACGAGGAAAAGCACCCAGCACATGATTCAACAAGTTATCCCTTGAGAAAGTTGCCGCAGCACTCCCATTGTGCCCATCAAAAATCTGAAAATAAAACAAAAAACCATGGTTAAGAAACTAAAATTATTCTTTGGACACAGAATACGGATTCCACAGCTTTAATAGTCCTTAATGTCTTGTAGACGAGTATATTGGCAGTAATCCTCAGCAAAACACGGTGGCGAAGCCACTCAAGAACCACCTGGGGCACGGGCCCCACTGCAATTTTTTTAAGTTTTAGTTTTAGGTTTTTTTGTTTAAAAAATTGATAGCTTTAGTTTTACTTGAATCAAACAATAATTGCTTTTTATATAGTTGAGCCAACTAGCTCACACAACATCCATAAGTGCTTAATGACACTATCTTTGCAATACCAATTGTTGGGTCGATGGATGTTGTCAGAGGTTGGCTATCACCGGAGTTTTTATTTTTATAGTGCCCCAATTATGCATATTCCTGGCTACACCACTGAGTCAAAACATTAAGAGTGAATCAACCAATCCAAACCCAAAAGTATATTGGATTCGAACATGCCTAAAGAAGATAAACAACACAACTGAGCTATTAAATGGCTAAAGAAGAACATCATGTGCAATTCCTAAGCTCTTCATGGTATTTAAACATCAGAGAATAACATCGAAATCACTTACGGCGAAAACGGAAAATGTCGAAGCAGCATTCCCCTGAATCCTTTGGCAATCAGTCTTCATCAAGAAATAATCCTCCCCTTTCCTAGACTGCGCAGCATACCCATATCTCAAAGTTGGCTTCTCCATCTTCTCGCTCCTCATCTCTCTACTGATCAATGCAGCGAGAGGCACCAGATTATGGCGGCGCCTCTCATCCCTAGACCCCATATCTAACACCCACGAAGTCCCTCTCAGCTCCACCAATGCCACTGAACTCTCTAATCCCTTATACCCAAATCAGATCAACTTCCTCCGTGTTGAACATTTCATTAAAAAAGAAAGAAAATTCCAACAAACCCAATTCAAATACTTGTCAAAGTCAACCCTTTGATGCTTCAAATTTCATCTGCATTAGAAGTTACAAACACATACTAATGTCAAGCTAAGATCCAGAACAAACCCATTTGTTGGTCGGTGCAAATGCTGGAAATCTGATGGAAGAAAATAAAGGTAGAGAAAATTTCCTATTCGACCCACCAAATCAATTCTTGAGGATCTTGTGTCAACCCATTCGGTACCGAATCGCCTCCACGACGCAACGAAGCCCAGAATCTAATATTTTGCACAAACGGAATCGGACCTTATCAAACGGTTCACAATCGAACAATGAAAACGGAATGAACTTGCAAAATCTTGGACCTAAGTCAACCCAAGACCGAGAGAATGCTTGAAATGCAGATCTGATTGCTACCGAGAACCGAAAATGCGATTACATATGAACGAGAAGAAGCAGGAGAAATGTTACACGGCAGAGAAAACGCGGGATTGATGACGAGAGATGAACTGTAATCCCCAATCAGGTTCTAATTAAAAATAACAAAAAAATGGCGAGAACATGTACGCATGTATACGAAGTTATGGAGAACATACCCTTATAATTTTACAGATATCTTTAAGGGGGTTCTTGAATGAGAAGCCAGGTAGGTTGGAGAACACCCACCTCCACCGGACACCCAAACGGAGGTTTTCCTATTAATTAACGGAAATAGTACTAATTTTTTTCACTCCGTTCAATTAATTTAGATTTTTTTAATCTTAATTATTTTAGATATTTATTCATGAGAAATTATCAATATTTCTAACTTAGGCGGAATTCTTGTAAACTATTTTGTCTAAAATTTTTATGGTATATTTTTTATTTTTTGCAACTTTTTATTGAGTTTTTTCTTGTAATTTTTTGGATTAATTATTCGCCTCTACGAGAGAAATCAGAAAAATATAAAAATGTGGACCGACGTTGGAAAAAGTTCATAATAAGACAATATTTAAGACAATAAAAAGATAGTTTTTTGGTCTTTCTTTTGTCTTTAGTGATATTTTTTTTTTGTTTTGGGTCATAATTGTTTACTTTTTAGATTCCTCTCATGAAGATTGATAATTAATCCAAAAAATATAACGCAAATTTAAGAAAAATTCAGAAAATATAAACAAAACACAAAGCAAAAAAAAATAAAAAAGTTTACAATAACTCAGCCTAACTCGCTTTTCTCACATGAATGACGTTTTTTTTTCATTTCATGAGGAAAAAAAGGAAACTGAGTTAAAGAGGATAAAACGGGAGTGCAAAAAATCATTTCCCATTAGGTTCGAGCTTAGTCATATAAATACGTAATTCCTTCATAATGCCTCCCGCTCTCAATCGGTGCTCTGTGCTCGGGCCTTCAATATTCACTTTGGATTTTTATTAATTTGTGATGTTTTTTTTAAAAAAGGCATTTCTCACACTCGTGCTCATGCTTTCACACGCACACACAAAACTACGTGATTTGAGGATTGACAAAGGAGATGAAACTAATGAGAAATTTTGATTCAATTGCTTCAGAAGTTCAACTTTGGGGAAAATAACTAGGGGGGGTGTGTGAGAGAGAGAGAGCGCTACCCTTGTTCGTCTGGGCATGATCATCAATAAATTTTTTCTATTTATCTCCCTCCACTTATTACTTTAAAAAATCTCCCTTCAAATTCAAACCGAATAGGAGAATGTGGACTCGAACGCACCAGTCCGTTAAAGGGGAAGTTTCCCACGAAACTCTTTTTGCCGGGAAATAATTTTCTCAGAAACATGGAAAGGGGAAAAGTTAGAGAGGATTTTAAAGCCGCAAGTATCGCTTCTCGTTTACCTTTCCACATCTTGGAGGTTGTTTGCTTTCCAGTAAAGTCAAAAGCATAACCGAAGAGTGTAGCCTGAGAATTTTTGGGTATCGGGTGGGTACCACATGCTCGAGCAATCCATCTGGGCCGTCCAAAAGTGTGTTGGACGGTTCAGATTGAAACACTCTCTCTTTTTGCCATTCCCTTTTTTATTAACGTCACTCTCTTGCAAGTGTATTTTTGGTGCAAAAATACACTTGCATGAGAGTGACGTTAACAAAAAAGAGTGACAAAATTAGCAGACTAAATCAAAACGTATTTATTGTATTTATTTTAAGATAAATGTAATCTGAAATCATATCTACTAAGATAAATATTTTTGGCATGATTCTTGTTCTAAATGAGATCTCAGATGTGGACATTTTCAATTATCGAGGGGTCGTGAAAAATCCAAAAACAGGATAGAAACCAACTTCTTTTTCCTAGTTGACAAATCACGATTCGTGGTAACATATGACACCGTGATTGCACTAGTTTTTCTTCTACTATGGAGTACTTTCTAAGAACAACTCCATTGGTCGTTGCAAAAAGCGGCAATGCCAAAAATGGATAAGACGTGATACTCCAATGCAAAAATGCAAACTTTAATAATGATGTTGCTCTTTGGTGTCCGTTCTAGAATACCTTCTTAAAAAATACTGTAAGCACTTATATCACATTTTTAAATTCAGTCTATTAAATAAAATCCATATTGCTAGGAAAATTATTTACGTAAACACATTATTTTTGAACTTGAAATTGTTTTCTTAAAAAATAAGTACTTAAAATGAGTTCTGGAACGGGGCCGATACAAATGTCTATTTTTTTTTTGAACAAGGATACAAATGTCTTTTTAGGGGGTGTTCCACTTTCTCCAAAAAAATACTTTTTGAAAAGAAAGGTAATTTCAAGCTCAAAATTATGTGTTTACGTAAATAATTTTCCTACCAATATGGATCTTGTTAGATATATTTCATTGAGATCTTTTAAATGGTGCAAAAAAATTGAAAAATTATTTTTTATTTTCATTATATTTGAGCTTGAAATTAACTTTTTTTTTCAAAAAAATGATTTAAAATGAAACTGGAACGGGGCCTTAGTTCTTTCTTATGATTATCACATACTGTACCATTTACTACAAATATCACTCTTTACCACAATCGTTGATCAGGGACGGTCCAAGCACTAGGAGATTAAAGTTTGTGAGTAGGATCTCCAATTTTGGGAGGCTGCAATTTTTATTCATGTGTATGCATGTGTAGTTGTATACTGCAAATTTGGACTTCTCAAAACTACTTTCGTCGGTAAAAAAAAGAGAAGAAAGGATCATTAAGGTACAAAAGGCCTTCACAAATTCCCTTCACATACTTTATTTTGTTAGCATTGAGATCTATTCACAGCATGATTACTCTTCATATTAATTTTAAATTTCCATGTTGAATGCTGAAATTATAGCCGCTATAGATTAGATGTTCTTAGAACTAATTTCTCATCTCAAAAAGCAAGAAATGTAATTTTTTTAGATATTAAATAAAAATATTAGATTTAGACATTGATACTTAAATTTTTAAAGGCCTCACATAGGGATTTTGCCTCTAATGAGGTTGGGTCGCCCTTTGTATTTGATGATGAAGTGAATCGTGATGAGAATAGATCGAATTGTCAAATGTTGCGTAAATTTTGGATCAAACTCCAGGTAGCAAGGCAACATCGTGGGTACGTAACATTTCCAGCACTGTAAAATTTATTTCAAACACATTTTAATGGGAAAGTGCAATCTACATTAATTTAGTGAGATGGATGTCACAGCGACAAAGATCTACACAAGCCATATAAGGTGCTCTTATCAGAGCTGCATCACATGTCAATTTTATAGTACACTACATAATTATATTACGCACTTTGCAATGTAAGAACAATTGGTTCCCAATTTAATTTACATAGACAATGACTATTAGGTTCGTATTCTCGTAATATCATGTTATGTGACATTTTTTATTTTTTGATCAGCAAAAAAGGTTCCCCTAGCTTATCAAAAAAAAAAAAAAAAGGTTCCCCCATCATTATGTGACATAACCATGTGGTACCCCGACAAATAAAACATTGTACTATCTCATTTGTAAAATTTATCGCTACATGATTTTCTAGGAGTATAGCGTGGACGACGCGGCATGACATTCCGAGAGCATTAAAAATAACTACCCAGATAAAGAGCTGTTTCTGCAGCAGACATTTATTTTGGCACAATAATTGGTTTTAGCAGATGAGAGCATCCGCAATGTGATAATCAAAAGTGAATAATCAAAACTTGCCACATCAGATTTTGATTATCCATTTAGAAGT
>JAOTQK010000024.1:13010228-13029458 GCA_025642025.1 Rhododendron ferrugineum | reverse complement strand
AACCCTTCCCCTCTCGTAACCTGGCTCCCGAACCCAGATATGGTTATGACGGACTGGTTCCTTAACTTTTTCAAATCGAACAGCGCGGCAAGTGCTTCGAAATACAGTTCCTTGAGTGTCGGACCTTCAAACTCAAGTGGCGACTCTGTGTTTTGCGAGCGCTTGTCGGCCACGCTGCACGCGCTCCCTCGATTTTTGGGCCGCTTCGGAAGGGAACGAAATCCTTATCCGAGAGTGAGAGAAGAAGGGAACGGAATCCCTCTTTCTCAGGGCACGCTGCCCACAGTTTGGTGTGGTCTGGATAATGTTTTGTGGCCTAACCTTGAGGCCTTTATTGGTTTTGCATCACAGGTATCTTGGCCTTTGTTTAGGCCTTGTTGGTATACTCTTCTATGGCTTGTTTGGTCGATTTTCCCCAAAATCCCTCATTTCCCACATAGTAGGATAATGATGCTTTAGGTACTTCCCATTTGTTAAATGCTTATATAGACCACCATCTAAGTCCATAAGAAGATAGACATTACCTCTGAATACCTTAGAAATCTGGTACGGTCCTTCCCAATTTGGAGACCACTTGCCATACCTTGAATTCTTTTCTCCTAGAGGAAAAACAGCTTTCCAGACCAAGTCATCTTCAGAAAAGCTCTTCTTTCTCACACGTTTGTCATAAGACCTAGCAACTCTTCTCTTTTAAACCACCATGTGGTGAAGGGCTGTGAGCCTGACTTCATCCAAGTCCTCCAGCTCTATCAACATGGCTTGAGTATACTCTGCAGGAGTGAGACCATGCTGATATGCTATCCTTGTTGACTTTACTGCCACCTCCATTGGTAGGACTGGATCGTGTCCATATACCAACATATAAGGAGTTATATTGGTAGCTTCATTTTTTGAGGTTCTGTAGGCCCACAAGTCCTCAAACAGCAATTCGTGCCAAGCCCTTGGATTATCCTCCACCATCTTCTCAATAATATTGACCAAAGTCCTATTAGTGGACTCGGCCTGGCCATTCCCTTGTGCATAATAAGGAGTAGAATTGGACATAATGATGTTTTGCTGTGCAGCAAAATTCACCACTTGTTCCCCCATGAATATTGTACCCCTATCTGCAACCAAGTGTTCAGGCGGCCCAAACCTATGGATGATTCTCTCCTTGATCACCTTGATTACCTCTTGTTGATCCATAGACTTTAATGGCACTGCCTCTGCCTATTTAGTAAAGTCGTCTGTGGCTACCAAGATGTAAGTATGATTTCCAGAAGAAGGAGGATAAATTTTACCAATCACGTCAAGGGCCCAACCTCTAAATGGCCAAGGCTTGACCACAACATGATAACCAGCTGCAGGGACATGCTGGAGTGGGCCATGGGCTTGATAGGGTGACATCCTTTGGAAAAACGAATGCAATCCTTTAAAATGGTTGGCCAATAGTATCCATACCTTCTGATTAGCCATTTCATCTTTATTCCTGATTGATGGGCTCCTCAAACTCCCTCATGGAACTCACTCATGACTCTCATGGCCTCAGGGCGCCCTAAACACCTTAAAAGTAAGTCATCTTCAGGGCTCTTCTTGTATAATTCCTCTCCTATGAGGATATAGCTGATGACTCTCCTTCTAACTTTCCTAGAGGCTCTATAATGAGGCCTCTTGAGGAAAGAAATGATAGGTGTGTGCCAATTGTTCTCTGGTTCGTCATCTGACTCTTCCCCCGTGAAGTCTGAAGTAAATACCTCCATTCCTAGACCCCTCCTCCTAACAGAAGGTAATAATCTTTTCTAAACTGTGATGATTTTGTGAACTTTCTCTGGAGATAACTTCATGCCTGTTGAGGCCTGAGCCAAGCATTGACTTCAGTGTTTATACTCCTTGAGACGTGTTTGACAGTCACATTGTCAAAATCTTGCATTAATTGCACGGCTGCCATATAATAAAGAGCTAAGTTCTCACTATAGCATTTAAATGTCCCTGCCAATTGATTGATTACAAGGTTTGAATCCCCAATAACTCTTACTTCTTTGGCTTCTAGATCCCTAAGGATTTCAAGGCCTATAACCACTGCTTCATATTCAGCTTGATTATTTGTGCATGAGAAATCAAACTGAAAGGACAATTCAGTACTCAGGCCTTGGGGAGAAATTATAATTATTCCACAGCCTGAGACATCTTGAGTCCTTGATCCATCAAAGAGCAACGTCCAAGAAGTGGGTGATACTTCAAGCGCACTCAGTCCTATCTCAGATTCGTCGCCGATATCCACGCATGGATGATCAGCAAGAAAATCTGCTAAGGCCTGGCCCTTTACTGCTTTTTGAGCAATGTATTGAAAACTGAATTCCATTAGAGCTAAAGACCATTTGCCAATTCGACCTCTCATGATTGGCCGAGAGAGCAAATATTTAACGTCTGTTTTACTCATAATGTAAACCAAAACAGGAAGCATGTAGTGTCTCAATTTTATTATTGAAAAGTACAAGGCAAGAAAAATCTTTTCAATAGGAGTGTATCTCCTTTCACATGGAGTCAACAACCTACTCAAATAGTAAACTGTTTGTTCCTTTCCTTGAGCATTGTCTTGAGATAGAAGGCCTCCAATAGAGCCTTCAGCAGCTGAGATGTAGAGCTTCAAAGGCTTGTTCTTGATGGGAGGCATAAGGACCGGAGCCTGAGCTAAATAGCCTTTGATCTCGTCAAAGGCCTTCTAATGATTTGCCTCCCAAACAAAAGTGTCATGGTTCTTCAGCTTCAAGAGTTGAGAAAAGACCTGAACCCTTCCTGCTAGGTTGAGATGAACCTTCTCAAGAAGTTGAATGATCCCAAGAGTTTCTGCAACTCCTTCTTGGTGGTAGGAGGCTTTACTTCCATGATTGCTTTGGCCTTGTTCTTGTCAACCTCAATCCCTCTGTTGTGGACCAAAAATCCAAGGAATTTGCCTACAGAAACTCCGAAGGCACACTTCAAGGGGTTCACCTTCAAGTTAAACTGTTGCATTCTAAAAAATGACCTCCTTAAGTGTTCTAAATGTTCATCATAGGACTGAGACTTGACCACGATATCATCAATGTAGATCTCCATGAAACGTCCAATGAAATCATGAAATATAGCGTTCATTGCTCGTTGGAACGTAGCACCTGCATTTTTTAGGCCGAAGGGCATTACAACCCACTCAAAGGTTCCTAGGGCTTCGGGACATCTAAAAGCAGTCTTAGCCGTATCGGCCTCGTCGATGAAGATCTGATTGTAGCCAGAAAGTCCATCCATGAAGGACAAAACCTTATGACCAGAAGCTCCATCCACTAACGGGTCTACGACTGGCATTGGGTACTCGTCCTTTGGAGATGCCAAATTTAGGTTTCTGAAGTCCACACATACTCTGACCTTACCGCTCTTCTTAAGGACTGACACAATATTAGAGAGCCAAGTAAAATACCTGGCTGTGCGTATGAACCCAACATTGAAGAGGCATTCGATCTCATCTTTGATCTGTAAATGGACATCCTCCGCGATGGCTGTTTGAAAGGTTTGAACCCTGGTTGAATGGGCAATTTGTGCTCAACCAAGTCTCTGGACATACCTGGGAGCTCCTCATAAGTCCAAGTAAAACAAGACTTGAACTCTTTTAGGAGCTTGTTGAACTTCTCTTTCACATCATCTGGCAGAAGTTGGCTAATATATACAGGTCTGGGATTCTCTGAGTCTGCCAAATTGACTTCTTCCAAGGGATCTTGCACGTGAGCCTTTAGATCATCTAACTTGGCTGAGGCAGCTTCAAGGTCTTCTAACTGGATTTCGTCCAGATCTTCAACCAGGTTATCATCCTCATTAATTACTTCGACCGCACAGACCGAATAATCATTCTCTGACTCTTGATTTCCCATTAGCCTCCTCTCCAATAAATAAGCCTCAAACTTCGACAGCGTGGCCTGAAGGACCACACTCTTCTCTTTTTCTGAAGGGTTTACTGACATTGAGAAGGGCGTTTGAATGAAGCTGTAATCGGCCTACTTGACTCTGTGATCATAGGACCGATTAACTCTTGGAAAAGTGCTTTCACCTCTTCCGCTGACTTGTTACTGTGTATAGGGGCTACCTTGTGGCAACCATACTTGTCAAGACCTGCCACTTTCATTGGACCAACCACTTCATCGTATAAATGGCCCTCAGCATGATTAGTAGAGGCCTGGAAAGGTCTGCGGTCAGCTCATATGACCTCCACATCGTATTGATTCCAAAAAATAAGACACTGGTGAAGGGTTGAGGGAACTGCTAAACAGGAGTGAATCCAATCTCTCCCCAATAGAACATTAAAGGAAGAGTGTGAATTAACAACAAAGAAATGTGTTGTTAAGGTCTTGGATCCTACTGTTAAGTTCATGATCAGAATACCTTGACAAGCTGTCTCATTTTCAGTGAAATCAGTCAAGGTTGAAGTGCATGAGACTAGGTCTTGATCACTCTTCCCAAGCTTCTGCATCATAAACCTAGGAATGAGATTGATTACAGACCCATTATCCACCAGGATACGGTTGACTGACATCCCATCAAGACAACCAACAATGTACAAAGGCTTGATGTGTTTGTTCATGGCTTCTCAAAGATCACGCTAGCTGCCCGATCCTCAGTCCTTCCCTCGGTTTCGTCCTTCAGCACAATCATTGAAGGCTTGTTTAGTCCTATAGAGAAGGACTCATTTAGAATTTCAGCCGTCTGCCCCATCTCTACAAAATCCCCCTCCAAGGCTATTGGAGTGTTGTCTTTGGCCTCCAGATCTGCTGGTAGGATCACCACCATGTTGTATTGCATGTTAGGACCCTATTCAGGCCTGAACTCCTTGGCCTGAGGTTTTAGCTTTGACTTGTCCCCCGAGCCTGGCTTCCTTGATTCAAGGGCTGTCTTCTTGAGCAAAGTCATTTTTCTTGGAAAATGCTCAATCCTAGCCTCCTCTAGAGTTCTTTCCAAGAGAGGTTATTTCTTGGGCACAATAGCTTACTTTGGAGGCATTTTGGTGACAGCCTCCTTGTAAGTCTTCCCCGTAGGGGCTTGCTTCTTAGGTAAAGTCCTTGGAGGAGGCTCAACGATGGCCTCTTCCACAGTCCTTTCCAAGGGCTTGTGTACTTTCTTAGCTTTAGATTTTTCAACCCTAGGCTCTTCTATTGGGAATTCCTCCTTCATTTTCCCCTTAAGATCATCTTCAATCATTGGGTTGTCCAGTAAATCTGTCTCTTCATTAGCCCTTCTAGCCGCCTGCCTGAATCGTTGGCGGCGCCTCTTCTGAGATCTGGACAAAGGTGGAGGAGGAGAAGGAAACTTGAGATGCTCAACCCTGTGCCACTCATTTGGGGGAGTGATTGGCGGTCTCACAGCCTTAGGTTTACCTTTGGAAGGAGTAGATATCCTCAAGTTATGAAGCTCATCTTCAATCTCAACCAACCCTGGCTGAATTTGGTTGAACACTGATTCACGTGCAACCCTTCTCCCTTTAGATCTGTATGGCTTCTCAGAGCTAGGTTCAGCCATTCCCACGATAACGCTCTTCAGGGTTGGCTTGCTAGGACTGACATGATGTCCACAGTCTGTACATACCATGGAGCAAGTTGGCATCTATAGTTTCTTCACCCCTGTAGGTCTGGACCACCATGAATTCTGCTTTTCAAACCTCTTGACCCGCTGAGTCCTAAAATCCCCCTCTTCATAATAAGGATCCCAATACCTGCCTGGGCTGGACTTGTAAACTTCTTTGGAAGGGGCTCCCAAACTTATCTTCTGCTTAGGAGCAGTCCTAGGCATGCCTCTCATGTTGACAGAGACCATATTTGTACTCAGCCCTGAAGGAAATGGATTGCCATCTACCCCCATGGGCTGCTTTTCTTTCTCAGGGAATTTGAACTCTTCTTGCTCAATTTTGTTCTAGATTTCATTTCTAAACACTATGCAGTTATTAGTAGTATGATTCTAAGAGTTGTGGTATTTACAATACTCTTTGCCCTTCAATTCTTTCGGGGTTGGAATCTTGTGGCCAAAGGGCAGTTTGAGCTGCTTGTCAGCAAGGAGTTGATCAAAGATGACCTCAGCCCTGCCAATGTCAAAAGTATAGGCTGTGGTTGGCCTATTAGGAGTATTCTGGATGGGCTGCTTCGTTGGCTCCGTCTTGACAAAGGCCTTGCAAACGTATGGCTTATTGTTGATGATTTCAGCCACTGCTACATCTGGTTCTGCCTCTACCTCCACTACAGTAACCTCATAGTTAGGATCACGGTAATACGTCCCCTTAGAGGCAGTCTTCCTATCCTGCTCCTCCGCCAAGAGGCTTTCGTAATGAGAAGCCTTAGAAGACAATTCAAACAAATCTGTGAACTCTGTCCCACAGAACTTCTTCTTCATTTCAAAGCCCAAGCTGTTTAATGGTATGTGCACATATTCGGCCTCTAGAAGGACAATCTTGCATTTGAATCGGGTAGTCTTGAAACGTAGGAGATAGAACTCCACAAATTCGATGGGTTTGACGATAGCATGACAGGTCCACCAACGTCACTTCTGGTTCTACCCTATAGAACTGCTGGTGGAACATCTCCTCCAATTGTGCCCAGGTTTGCACTGAATTGGCTGTCCCAGTGAGAGAATTGGGAAAAAGCCTCAACTTCAGAACATCAATGGTCCCAGCTTCTCCACATTGGACTTGAAACCTGGCAATGTGCTCCACTGTTGACTACATGTTTTCCCCATTGAAGGTCTAGAATTCTGGGACCCTATAGCCCTTTGGGAAAGGCGTATTGTCCACCTCTTCGGTATGTGGCTTCCTATACATTGGTCTGCCCAAAGGTCTGAAATGAGGTCCTAACTGCTCCTGGAGCAAGTTTAGGACTTGATCCCTTCCCATAAGCATGTTTGGCACCCGAGGCAGTTGTGGGCGTGCCTCTTGTGCCTGTTGGTTCTGGACTGGATTTGCCCCCTAAGTATCAGAACTCTGAGGTGTGTGAGCCACTCCTTTGTCCTTTCCAGAGCCCTAACCTCCTTGCAAAGGCCTTTTGTACGTCTTGTCAAGTTTGGGCTGGTTCTCTACCAAAACAAACCTTTGTTCGTTATTTGCTAGAGGCATCTGGGCTCCTCCAATCACAACTCCCTTCTCTTTTTGCCCCTCGAGTCCAGGGCTGCTAGATGAGGTAGCGTGGTAAAATGCTTGAGGAGGGGGAATCACCCCCTATAAGCCAGCTTGGTCTTGACCGTTGCCATAAACACCGAATTGTGGAAAGCCCTGCTGCTGAGGAGCGAGCGATAGCCTCTGTGTAAGCGTAGCAACCATTTTGTTGACTACTAGGGTCAGAGGTTCCAAGGACTGAGAGAACGATTGTGAAATTGACTGTGTAACATCGTGGGAGATCTCGCGTCCTGCCATCAACATATAATTTTTGATGCTGTCAATAGCGTCGCCAAGATCTTGAGTGTTGACCGGAGGGCCAACTCCTCGAGTAATGGCACATCGACTACCACTCCTTCAGGACTCTGTGGTGGATCCGGGATGGGTGGATCCAATTATTGCTACTGTTGCTTCCTTGCCATAATAAAACCCTTAGACGATTAGGGTCCCACTGGGCGTGCCAAAAAGATGTTCGGCTCCGAAATGGCTCAAGGACTGAGCAGGCGTGGCAGGACTTGTCGCGTCCAACATAAAGGACTGGATGCCCCCTTTTCTGACTTCTTAACCGTAAGCGAGAGTGCTGTGACCCTAAGGGCTGGATCACAGTGATGGTCCGTGGTTTTGCCTTAACGAGCGAGGACTTAGCAATTTCCAAACCGTGTAGAAAAAGAAGTAACAACGTAAAATAACTTTATTATATCGGAATAATAAAGTTGGCGTACAACGAAAAGATAAAAACTCGAATTACTTGATGAAGCAATTGAGTTGGGTACATGAAAAATAAATATAGTTGCTTCGCTGGGAAGACTTTGGTTAAGTGTTGGGCTTGATTGGTGTGGGAACCCTTTTTTCTTTTTGTTCGGTTTTCTGTATGCAAAAGGAGCTTGCTATCATCCTCTCGTGGCGCCATGTGTCCCACGTTGTCATTTTTCCCTCCAAAGTGGCAGTTATGTATAGCTAGTTTCCTAATGCACATGTTTTTATTCCAGTCATGGGTAGTTATCAAAGGTAGTGGGCCTCCTCCATTGTTTGCTCCCGTGGAACTAAAAGAGCGTGGGCCATTTGACCAGGTCAAATGGCCATGTGGCAAACCTCCCACTTCCTTGTCTCATTTTCCTTTGTGAAGCTTCCTCAAGTTGTACAGTTAACACAATATTGGGCCATTTGACCAATTTACATGTGCAAGGCCTTGTCCCCAAAATAAACCAATTGGGCCTCGTTCTGAACCTTATAAAACATGGCCCAAAACCCATAAATCTAATCTCCAGGCCGAAATAGATTAAAATTAATTGGGCCCAATCAACATTACTTTGGCCCCTTAATTTTAGCTCAATATAACTTTATTTTGCAGCCTAATTTAATTACATAATAATTAAATGACCCTCCAACGCTTGTCTTGGACTGGGTGCCAAAAAGGGTGTAAACATTTGGTTAGAGGTCAATTTTCTCAAGGGTTATTTATTGAGACACCACTTAACATTTACCCGTTTTTCACGGACACCCCCTCCACGAATTTTCGCTACGGCCAGACCCCTTCATTAAAGTTTTCATTTGAGGGACTTAACGCCATTGGACGGAATGAATGAAAGTTCCATTTTACCTTTACATATATATACAAACAAGTCCTGTACTCTAGTAATTACTTTGCATTTCATTACTCTCTCTCCCCAAATAATGAAGGCCACCCTTCTTCACTACCCAAACACGGCAGACCAACCACCACTGCCACCACCACTCCCCACCGCATCTTATCTCCTCATCTTCGACGTCCTCCTCCATTACGCCTCCATATCGAACTCCACCAATGCCAACCGCCTCTCATCCGCCGAGCTGAAATCCGTCGCCGTCGTCCTCCGCCGCTTCCCCAACTACAACCTCCTCATCTTCGGCCTGGCCCACGAGACCCTTCTCTGGCATGCCCTCAACCATGGTAGCGGCAGCCGTACCGTCTTCGTCGACGAGAGCGCCTACCTAGTCTCCATTGAGTGGAAACCACCACAACCGTAAATCTAGCTGCCGTCGCCGTCCCTATTTTCACCAGTCACCACCACCACAGCCGTAAAATCTAGTTGCCGCTATCGTCCTTGAATCGCAGCCAACCAGCCCTCCCCACTGGATTGATCTCCCTCAATCTGGTTTGAAATGCCAAAATCGACTTTAAAAACCTGATTTGACCCCTACCCACTCCAAATCGACCTTTCAAAACATGAAAATCACCCGAGTCGAGTTCAAAATCACACATTTTTCAACGAAATAGCCTGCATAAGACTCAAAATCTACAGCCCAGTGCTCGAAACCTCCTGAACAGTGCTCGAAAACCTGTTGAATCTGCTTGAAATTTGTTGAATAGTGCACGAAACTTGCTGATTGTGGTGTTTGGCCGTGGTGAATGAACGACAATGGTGGATGTGGTCGTTCTGGGCGACTGGATGTAGTGGTGGTGGTGATGGGAGATAGTGGAGAGGAGTAGGGGGAGCGGAGGGGTGGTCGCCGGGGGGAAGAGGGTGGCGGCGACGGAGGTGTCGAAGATCGAGAGGAAGGTGGGGCAGCTGAAGGATTGAGGGAAGAGAGGAAATATGGTTGAGGGTAATATTGGAACATTTTATTACTTTTGAATTAATTTCAGTAAAAAAATTTAACAGAACTTACCGGAACTCTAACGGAAGGGGTGTACGGGTAAAGTAGAGATAACGGAAGGGGTCTTGCCGTAGCGAGAATTCATGGAGGGGGTGTCTGTGAAAAACGGGTAAACGTTGAGGGGTGTCTCGGTAAATAACCATTTTCTCAAAAGAAATAGGTGACCACAACAGGTTCGGTTTTCTTGTATTCGTCGGTCTCTTTTATTTTGTGTATATAGCAGCATGGAGGGTTACGAAAAGATATAGGCAGAATTGATGAGAGTAAGAGGAAAAAATACATTGTGAGAGTTAGGGAGTGATAAAAATATTATCAGTAGTGAGTGTGGGCTTGGAGATAAATATTTTTCTATTTTATTGTACTCGATCAATATAATGGAATTCTATTTTGTCTGTTAGGTGGGTATTGAGACAGATCCATGTTAATTCTGTGTTCTTTATTTTTTCTTGTGCTTGTTTAATTTTGTAACATGCTTCCATTGTTGAGGGGACTAAAAATGCCAACAAACATTTCTCTACAACGTTCTAGCAGAAACCCCGGCCGGGCCTCGGGTCTCATCCCTAAAAGACCGTCAAAAATAGTTCTAAAGCTTCCAGTAAAATACAAGACACCTCGCAAGACCTCATAAAAGATTTTCACTTTGTTTGGTTTCGAACAAAAAAAAATTGATGTAATGAGTGGTAATAAGTAAAGATATAAATTAAGAAACTTATTGAAAATCATGCAAAGAGTAAATTTTATCTCAAAACTTGTAAAAGAACAAACTTTTTTACTCATATCTAATCGAAATGCCAGTACCTCTTCTCTTGCATTGGAACTCTCGGGAGTCACGCCGACACTGGCCGCCATCATTAAGACACTCACGACATTCCTCTGGCAGATGGTACTTGCATTGGAACTCTCGGGAGTCACGCCGACACTGGCCGCCATCATTGAGACACTCACGACATTCCTCTGACAGATGGTATTTAACCGAGAAGTAAGGAGTCAATAATGAGAATGGATCATGAAGATTTCGGCCCCAAATTGATGACACCATTGGCAGTTGGAAAAACTCACAGTTTTCAGGAATACTGCCTTGAGTTGGAACTTGATCACCTGGCTGATTCGGATACGAATAGTACACAGTGTACCCATGACAGCTTTTGCTTCGGCCCCTATAATAAATGTAAATATTATTAGGGAAGCGCTTCTCTGTTTCCATCTCAAGTTCAGTGTTGGTGACGCATTTGAAGAAGGTGATATTCGGGATCATAGTGAAGGAAATTGAATGCATATGCTTTTTTAGAGGATTGGTGAAACCGGAAAAATTGCAGTCGTTGGATTTGATTTGGGTTTCTAATAGGGGGTATTTAAGGCTTATGGTATCATCACTGAAACCAGTAATTTGATAAGATCTTCCCTCCGCTCCCAATTTGACTTGTGGAACGGGTTCATCACAACTAACATTAAACCACCCACATCGGGGGTGTGTGGTGTTGGTGAAAGGGAATTTGATCCGACCAAGTTTTCCGCAGTTGAAGGAGGATGGGCAAGAAGCCAAGAACTAGAAGAGTGAAGAACCAACAGATGAGTGACAAGAAAGAAAGCTCCTAAAAAAGAGGGGAAACCCATTTTTAATTCCCAAATTAGCACGACAGAACAAACCCCAAAGTTTAAGAGGAACGAAATTCCCCGACCCTTTTATTTGGGGGTGGGTGGGTTGAGATTCTTTTTGTAAAAACGAAGGTTATGCAAGAATGAAGGAGCCAAACATAACTGTTTAGATTATAAGGTTGACTCGCCAGTTGACTTGGGGGGTGGGACTGGGGGCTAATTTCTTCTTCTACATTGGAACGGTCGGTAGGAAAAAAGACTCCATTGATGAGTGGGAGTTTCCTGCTATCCTTCCTCATTGACCCACCACCACTATAGCGACCTGGACCCATTGACTCTTCTTTCTTTCTCTCTCTCTCTCTCTCTCTCTCTCTCTCTCTCTCTCAATCAATCAGTTTGTAAGTTGAATGAAACTGCAAAGCCAAAGGAAGGAGTCAATTGGGGAAAAATCAGTGGTACACAGTGTATATATTCTCCGGGACAAAAGAAGAAAAAATCTGGAGAGAGATCCTATATAAGGTGATGGATGGGAGTCAAGGTCAAAGAAAAATCACTTGCCAAATTGATTTGGTATCTTTCTGGCATAATTCTTCAAATCGATTATTGATTTAAATTATTTCTTCAATGCTATTCATTTGGTTTAAATAATGTGCAAAGTCAAAGTTTCTATCAAATTTGCAATAAAAGATTACTTTTAACATTATTTGAAAGCAATTTAATGATCATTGGTGAGTGGTTAAAATAGATTTTGCCAAAAAAAAAAATGTTTAATTATGACTAGCTAGTGACGGTGTACCTGTTCTTAGACAGTCAGAAATTGGCTTGATAGCTTTGGAAAAAACACGTTCACCGGGAAGCAATTCTTTACGTGTGTCGAGTTCTTTGGCCTGACTCGATTTTTGTTTTGTACTTCAAAGTTTTTTTTTTGTTCATTTTTTTTTTCCATGGACTCCTACTGAATGGCAACGTGTTCACATCAGTGGCTTTACTTTAAAGTTCCTAGAATCCAGGGAAGATGGAAAGGAAATTGATTCAGAATAGAGGACTTTTGATCCCTTAGAGGGAAGGCGCACTGCACCTTGTAATGCTGCATCTTACCGTTCAAAAGTGTTTTGAACGGTCCAGATTTAGAAAAAAAATTAAGGGAAAAGTTAAACTTTTTTCCGGATTTTTTTAAAAAAATCTAGACCATTGATTTCCGAGACAGACGGACAGGATCAAGCACTACAACTTGTAGTGCGCTAGGCGACGCTGCAGGGTCCCAACTAGTCACCGAAGAACTGTTCACCAGGTATTTATTGAAATGTTATTTCCTTTTCTCTTTCCTTCCTACCACTCTCTCATTCTTCATCTCACTCTATCGTTCTTCCTCTCTGCAACGGCAAGAAGAGGAAGATCGTTGAGCCGGTGATCTTCAATGGCGATTAACCTTTCATCTCGTCGATCTTTAATCAAGGTCCAACGAGTCAATCTTGACCGGTTGTTTACCAATATTTTATTTCTCTAAAGCACCCGATTGAGAAAGAAAACAAAGGCAACAACTAAATAATAAGAGTGATGCGGTTTGTCTCCAAAGGCAAACCTGTCGTATTTCAAGACTTTATTGGATGTGAAATGACAGTCGAGTAAAATGTGAAATTGATAGTAAAAATAAAGTGTATCGACACATAAAAGAAAATCGTTGATGCAAGACATAACGATTTTCAAGAATGAAATCGAGATGGGAGAGATTCTAATTTACTTAATTTGGTTTGAACCGTGAGCACCAATTTCAAAGCCCTGGGCGATATTGGCGGAGAGATTGGGGTGAATTCTTAATAGGCAAGAAGAAGAAAAGAAAAGGAGAAAAGAAAAAATAATACTTTAATAGAAGATAGGTAAATGGATAGTATTGTTGGAGTGTTGAAAATGATGAATAGCAAAATGTGCACTATTACGGATAAAAAAATTTAAAAATTGTGCATTATTCACTTGCATTTTTAGCTCCAATTTTATAAATGGTGTACATGCTCTTAGATTGCGTTCTCTTGAACTTAATTTAAATTTGGGAGTTTTATCCTTATTTGAATTTTTTTCTTATTTTTTAGTTTTGCGCCAAACTTTTGTGGGTTATTGATTCGTGTCGACAAGAGGAATCGGAAAACTAATTTTTTTAAACTTTTATCCAAGTATTTTGAGAAATAACCACTTTTTAGCAAAAAAATATTTTCAATGAATTCAGCCCGAGCTCGAGTTCGTTAAAAAATTAATGAACGGATCTGAATATTCTAATATTCGGCTCGTTTACGGTTCTAGCAATAGATCAACCAAACCTTTGAAGAAAGAAAATTAAACAAATCACAAGAAAATAGAATCCCTCAAAAACTAAGAACGGATGTGAAACAGTTCAGACTAACTAAAACAGAAGTTTGGTAAAAAAAAACAGAGCCACCAAGAACAGCTCCCTATGTAGTTTGAAACCACATAGCTTTGGATGTTGCACACGGTGGATATGATAATTCGACCAAGATTGAAGACGGCATCAAGAGTAGAACAAGAGATTTGAATATCACCAATAGTGAAGAAATCCACGGCTTAGAAGAAGTCGCAGCAGCAATTTGAGAACACCGCAACAGTCAGAATTCGGAGAAAATCGATGAATCATATTTACGAGCATTTGATATCAGGTAATCGACACCTTGTTCTTTAGATCATCAGCTTTGAGGTGTATCGGAAGACGCTTGGTAATTTGCTCCCAGGAGTTTGTTGATGAGCTATATCCGAAGTTTCCCTCTGCTCAAACGCGCATCACAATGAAAATCGTGACTTAAAAGGTAACTATTCTAAGGGGAGGACAAAGTTTTGATGTGTCAAAAGAAGTTGGTCTACAACATTTATATGGATACAAAACCTCTGTTCTGATCGACAACCTTGCGCTCAACAAAATGTTACAAGGAAGGTGTCTACTTGAACACCCTAATAACACTGAAAACGTACATATGGTTTTTGACATACACTTTGAATACCCTGTAAATTGGAATACTAAACACCCCATTTGGTCCGAAAATCGATTGACACACGAACTCATTACATTACTCCCAAGCCCAACACCAATATTTACTTGAACTCTTCTTTTGTCGATCAATTTATTTATTTTTACTTCAACTCTATTCAGTGGCGGCGACACACTCAAGCATGGGAACACTCATCAATTCAGGTAATTTATAGTTGAAACATCTAATACATCAGTCCAAAGTCCAAAACATGGTACAGACTCTTAATGACGAAAAGTAGAGAAAAAAAATCTATTGACTCTTTGAACGGCAATCCACTTTATGTTTGCAAAAACAAGAGCATATGTCCAAAAAGATCCGTGCGTAACTATTCGCCACAATTTTCCCCAAAAGGTTTTAAGTGAATTTATGCGCCGGTTTAATAGAGCTTAATTTGGTCAATATATAAAAATTTGTTGACAATAATTGTAAAATCTTGTGTATTTTATTTTCTTGACGACACATTCAAAAGGTACATATAATCGTGTACCTCATTACATGCAGAGATAGTGTTTTGCAATTCTATTGCACAATTTAGCAACTTTTATCAATTTTGGTCAGTTGTCTCTGGGCAAATTTAAGGATTTTAAATTTTCTTAACGTGGGGGGTTTTTGATTGTTTCCTTAACGTGGGGGGCGTTTGTTTTTTTGGTTTTTTCCTTAACGGGGTTTTTGATTTTTTTTAATATACTATGGAAATGATTCTTTTGAGTTGTATTCAGTTTTTTTTTTTTCATGTGAAAGGAAATCGTGGGCCATAGAGGCAGTTTTTTTTTCTTCCTCTTCTTTGCAGTTGAGTTGGGAAAAGTAGGTGGTTTTTTTTATAAAAAAAAAAAAACCGTTTTGTCAGCAAAGTTTGTGGACGTGGGGGGTTTTTGATTGTTTTGTAAAGAAAATGAAAAATCTAGAAATTAAGGATTGGGGGTTTGGAAGTTTTGGAGGCTCACGCACACATTTCCATAGTATATTAGATATTATATTCCAAGCTCTCAATAGGGGTTTTGAACTTCCCCAGAGGACAACTGACCAAAATTGATAAAAGTTGCTAAATTTTGCAATAGAATTTAAAACCCCCCACGTTAAGGAAACAATCAAAAACCCCCCACGTTAAGGATTTTAAATTTTCTTTAAAAATCAAACACCCCCAGGAAAAAAAAAAATCACACGTTTGAAACACCCCTACTCCGGCATCCATCTCTCTCTCCCAACTCCTCAACTGCCACCACCCCACTCCTCTCTCCCATAACCCCACCTCTCTCTCTCTCACTCACTCCCTCATGGGCTATGAATACCCCTCTTCACTCCTCCCTCAAACTTTCACAGATGTACTTGGTTGCCAACCGCCGCCCCGCCACCCCCTTCTGGCTGTTCACTCCTCCCTCAACCTTTCGCAGAGCTACTTTGCTGCCAATCACCACTCCACCCCCCGCTCTCTCCCTCAATTTCTAGGTTTGTTTTTGCATTTTTGCATTTTCGATTCGTTTTTTACTTCTGCATATATTCTTATTGTTTCGTAATCATTTGGAATTGATTAGTATACTGACCCATTAAAGATAGATTAGTTCTCGGTTTTTGTTGATTGGAAATTCGACAATTGGGTTTTCCGTTTTCTTCCGGAGAAGCTCTGGGTATATTGGTTTATCTTTCCCACTTTTTGTCTTATCACTTCACTGCAAATGGACTGCATTTTTCGTGTTCAACAGAATGCTTCACTCATGCTTTATGTGCGAATTTATTTGGTAGATTTTTTTACAATTGAAAGTGATTCGGATCTCGCACCGCTTAGTTCTACTAACCATTATGTATGATTTTCTTTCTGCTCCATCCGTACAGCTTTTTTTTTTATGAAAAAAAATTGATCAATTATGGTAAGTTAATTTTAATCTTGAGACGTTTCCATTTGTATCTATGGGATAAGATATTTCAATCCACGGACTATTGAAAAGTAATGAATATCATCTTCATCTACAGAGGAGCATAATACGAAGGAATTTCCTAGGTTAATATCCATCAACTTAACATAGTGCTTCATAAATTATGAACATAGTAAGATACAACAAAATGAGTAGACTGAAAAATTATAGTACCAAAGAAGTTTTGTTACTGTAGAAGTGGAGTTTCAGATAAAAATGGAGCTTGACATTTTTGTTCAAATTTCAAATGATCCCATTTCAGATTTCAGTCTTTTCAAGCTATGCATACTAAAGTGATCATGCTTATCTTAAGACGTTCCCATTTGTATCTATCCTTTAGAGGATCCACATAGTACGTAGAATTTATCCTGATAATTTTAGTTGGTGAATCTATATATCTATCTATCTATCTATCAATATACTATGAGAATGTAGTTGAGCTCTCAATAGGCTCCAAACCTCCAATCCTTAATTTCTAGATTTTTCTTTCTTTCTTTTTTTTTTGTAAAAAAAACACCCCCACGTTCAGCTCTCTCACACACATCCATATTACTCCTAAAAACAAACTCCCTCCTACGTCCCCTTTCCTCCTTTCACCTGCCCACTACAATCCTCCACGTCAACAAAACCAAAAATAAATGCCCCACGTCCTCATTCTTCCCGAATTTCCTCTTCTACTATTTAATCTCTTCTCATGCAAGTCCTCAAATTGACAGAATTGTTTCTACTTTTTTGTTCTGCAAAATTTGAAAGTTTATTCGGTAGATTTTGAAAGCAAGAGACTATGTTCAAGAATTATACTGAATTGGGAGATTGCTCAACCGATCAAAGGTTAATTTATTTTTTTATTTATTCATGCACTTTTCTTGCCTCTTTCTTTAATATTCTCACATTTCTTTTCCTAATGGTGTTTTCACTTTTTGGTTTCTAGATTTTGATTAAGAGGTTGTGATCACACCAACGTTTGGTTTCAGTGCTCATCCACTGTTCAAATGTCAGTCTTGCGAATTGTCATCCCCCCAAAATATTGGGTACAACGAAATTTACTATAGGATACCCCAACCCCAGTAAACCCATCTACCAGTTGCTTTTAGTTGCATAGTTTGTAAATAGTTTCTTAAAACACTATTTAAGTTGCAAGGACATTATCTATCAGGTTTATCATTTCATGCATGATTGCTACCAGTAATTGTGTTTAATGTTCACATGCTATCATTATATTTTTTTTCATAAACTAGCGTTCAACCCGTTTTAGCATTGTGTCCGTTCGAACCTACTTTTTTTAATTGTCCCGTGCATCGAACGGGCACAACGATAGAACGGGTTAGTTTTGCTCGTGCATAGAATGGGTTGAAAGCTAGTGGAACATATGATAATGACTTGGTTGAGCCTGGAACTGTTTTTGAGCTTGTACGGCTCTTTCTAGTAATGTAGAAGAAGAGCCAAAAAAAAAAACCTTCATCTCGAAAAAGTTTAGAACTAATTAGGGGCTGTTTGATAAAACTGAAAACTGAAACTGAAAGCTGAAAAATTAAGTACTGAAAGCTGAATGCTGAAATTTTTAAGCTGAAAAGCTGTTTGATAAATATATTAAGTACTGAATTAAAAAAATGATGAATTAATTTTGTTCCTATTCTCTCTTAATTTACTAACAATCACAATATACTTATGGTAATGGTGGAGGAGTGGTGGTGGTGGTGGAGTGGTGGAGGTGGTAGAGTGGTGGTGGAATGGTACGTGGGAGTGGTGGTGGTGGTGGTGGTGTAGTGATGATAGTGGGAGTGGTGGTGGTGGTGGTGTAGTGATGATAGTAGTGGTGGTGGAGTGGCAGTGGTGGTGGAGTGGTGGTAATGATGGTGGTGGAGGTGGCAGGAGCGGTGGTGGTGGTGGAGTGATGGTAGTGGTGGTGGTGGTGGAGTGATGGTGGTAGTGGTGGAGCTGGTGGTGGTGATGTGGTGGTGGTGAAGTGGTGTAGGTGGTGGAAGTGGTGGAGGTGGCAGGAGTGGTGGTGGTGGTGGTGTAGTGATGGTAGTGGTGGTGGTGGTGGAGCTGGTGGTGGTGATGTGGTGGTGGTGGTGGAGGAGTGGTGTAGGTGGTGGTGGTGGTGTAGTGGTGGTGGTGGTGTAGTAATGGTAATGGTGGTGGTGGTGGTAGTGGTGTTGGTGGTGGTGGAGGAGCTGGTGGTGGAGGAAGTGGTGGTGGCGACGGTGGAGTGGTGGAGCTGGTGGTGCTGGAGGAGTGGTGGTGGTGGTGTAGTGGTGGTAGTGATGGTGGTGGTGATGGAGTGGTGGTAGTGATGGTGGTGGTGATGGAGTGGTGGAGGTGGTGGTAGTTGTGGTGGAGGTGTTGGTGGGAGTGGTTGTGGTATGATGGTTAAATGTAAGTACACAAAAATTCAGCCAGAATTAAGTAGCTCAAAGCTACTTATTTTTTTTCAACTTTTTAGACTATATTTTAAGTGGTACTTAATTTGTTAAGCAATGTAAAATATGGTTATCAAACGTACTCAATCACTTATTACTTAATTGATTCAGTTTTAAGTGCTGAATTTAGGTTATCAAACAAGCCCTTACTTTTAGAACAATTGGCCAAAATACATGTTTTCCCAAACGTATTTTAAACGCACTTCCTATATGTGCTACCTACGTGCGTAGACATCTGGCACTGACCAAATGCCAGTTGTACGTGCCAGCATGTACTTAAAGCGCATACCCCATATGCGCTACCTTTGACCGATAACGCACACCCTATATGCATTATGTTTGTTCTATGTATAACCATATCCTTATGTTGAGTCATTGAAATTTTTAACGAAACGGATCAAAGATTTCCTTTAGAAAATGCATTATGTTTGTTCTATGTATAACCATATCCTTATGTTGAGTCATTGAAATTTTTAACGAAACGGATCAAAGAT
>JAOTQK010000024.1:12984840-12995989 GCA_025642025.1 Rhododendron ferrugineum | reverse complement strand
GAGCAGTTTCAAACTTTAGTTCATGGTGTGTTCTGCTATTGATAATTGGTAATTAAGGATTGGGGGACAATTGGCCGTAGAACACACCAGTTTCTCAGCAGTTTTTTGATTTTTAATTGCCACTAAATTTTTTGGTGTGTTTGTTTTGCTCCCTATTTGTTGAGCCTTGGTATCTGAGCTTTAGGTTCAAACCCTTGGCCGCCTTTGGTAGATTGGGTAGCACTAGGTTTCATGAGTATATGTATTTAATCGTATTGTAAATATACAGCCCTCTCATGCGCCAAATTATTATTGTCAATTTTTTTTAGTATGAAGATTATACCATTTAAACATTACTCCCTTCGTCCCTTATTTATAGCCCAGTATTCCATTTTGGGCTGTCCCTTAATAAGTGTCCATTTTGTAAAGTTAGTGGGTAAAAGTTGGTGTATTGTCTATTTTGTCCCTAAAAGTAGATTCCATTTTGAAAAGTTAGTGAGTAAAAGTGTAATGATGATGGGTAAGTAGGGAAAGTGGAGGAAAAAATTGATGTGAAAGGTATAATGATGATGTCTTTTTAATAAGTTGGAATTACGAAGTATGACACTTAAAAAGGGACGGAAGGAGTAAATTTTAAAATGTAGGATGTCGAGTTCTTCATAGTCAGGATCATATGGTACGAGTTTCGATATGTATGGCTGCTATACTCAGCGACTCAAATGGCAAGCTGAAAAAAGTATCAAGCACAACATGAAGAAGGTGATTGAGGACTCCGCGGTTGTCGAGGAAGGGAAACAGCAGCAACTGGTGTGTCACCACATAAAGAATCATATTCGGAAGTACCAGGAAACATATCGGATTCTGAAGGATGATGTGAAGTACAATAAATTGAGAGCAGTGATTTTGGCTCAGCCGTATGTTTCCTACCGCCAAGCTTCACCCGAGAGTGTGAGATCTCATTATTCAAGACCATCGACACCACCCCCGGTCTACATTGACATGTCTTCAGATTCGGAGGACGAAGATCCAGAGGAACCACCATTCGATGAATAGAATCGGGTTGTCTTAGAGCCAGAGGGTAGGATGAAAAATGTCTAGAACTATTGTGTAGCATGACATAGTAGTTTGACTTTATTGTTATTTAATCGGTGAAGGAAAAATTCAAACCATGTTTGCCTTCTTTGAGTTGTACATTTTTGTTATTGTTTATTGCCATTTGATTGTTGGTGAACTAGTGTTCAACCCATTCTATGCATAGATAAAACCAACCCGTTCTAGCGTTGTACCCGTTTGATGCACGGGACAATTAATAAAAGTAGGTTCAAATAGGCACAATGCTAGAACGGTTTAGTTTTACCCGTGCATAGAACGGATTGAACGCTAGTTTAGAGAGAAAAAGAAGGGTTCTAAATGGACGGCAAGAGTAGCTTATAAAAGGAGGCAACATACACGCATACCAAAAAAAAAAAAAAAAGGCTGCACTCTTGGGGGATTTTTTTACGGAAGAAAAGAAAGGATGGGGGCTGCCATCAGTCAGTTAAGAAAAACGGAAACGACGAACGGGGTTGCCATCAGGATTTCTTTGGTTCCGAATAATGTTTTGTTTTCTCCCGTGCTTTTTTTTTTCAAGTTTTTGAAGTTTTGTTTAAGTACCTCACCTTCCGGTAACTCGTATTACATTTTGTTCTTTATTAAAAGTTGTTCGTGGTTCTTCGTTTAGTTAATCTCTCTTGCTTATTTTCCTTCTCCAGTAATAGAAGTAGGGGTGTGCAAAAAACTCGCGACCCGACCAACCCGACCCGACCCGAAGGGTCTCGGGCGGCTCCGAACAGGTGCTTCGGTCGGGTACGGGTTGGGTTCTGTTAAAAAAACGAGTTTCGGTTCGGACTTCGGGTTTATGTTTTTTTTACCCGTGCCAGTCGGACCCGACCAGTGCAAAACCGACCAACCCGACCCGAAATAAAAAATCGGACTCGCGGACGGGTCTATACCATCATTCGGTTCGGGTGCGGGTCTGAAATTTCCCTACCCGACATGATCGGGTCGGGTTCGGGTGGCGGGCCATACCCGACCCGTGCACACCCCTAAATAGAAGCATGTTTCAAACTTGGGTTTCTTACGTTTTTTTGCTTAATTGATAATGAGTGAGTAGTCGTATAGGTAGGGTCGCGGGGTGATTAGCATACCGTGGCCAGGTCAGACATGTTCTGCTCCTGTTTTCCGACATAAAAATTGAAAGGGCAAGTTTAGGTTAATTAAGAACATCAGTGAGACGAACCCGGGTATCGTCGGAGCCCATGTGAACAGGGGAATGGGAGTCCAAAACTCATTCTCCGCTGCGCATGGGTAAATGGCGATCATAAAGGTTCGCATCTTTCGGGGTATCTTTTTCTCTCTAAAGTTGAATGTTTTTAAGAACACTGAATGAAGTAGGGAAGTCTGAACTGGTTGTGAGTGCTATGAATCCTACGACCATACTTTCTTTTTAATTATTTGAAAAAAAAAATAATTTCTTAGTTTTAGTTAATCTCAACATCAAACTACAAGGGGTGGCTACCTAAGAGCCCGTTTAAATTATAACAACCTGGGTTTTTAAATCAACACACATCACCGTCTTTGTAGATTTAACTCCGATCGATCTTATCGGATATTGTGCTACGTTAGTTTCAGCTCTATGCTTGGAGCAACCCATTATTTTAGGACTAGAAATTCATCAAGCATCACGCAGACACTGACCCCCATCATGGAGACACACAAGACATTCGTCTTCCTCTATCACATGATATTCAACAGAAAATCAGAAGCCAACAATGAGAATGGATCACTAAGATTCTGGTCCTCAACTAATGACACCACCGGCAGTAGGAAGAACACAGTTTTCCGGAATACTAACTGGAGTCGGATCTACAACTTGTTGATTCAGACAGGAATAAAAGACAGTAGTGTATCCATGACAAGCTCTGTCTCTATAGTGAGTGTAGTTACCAAAGAAGTACTTATCAGTCTGATTCTAAAGTTTAGGGCCGCTAGTGTGGCATTTGAAGAAGGTGAAATTTTGGGGAGATTGTGAAGGAAATATATCGCATATTAAGAGGATGGATGTAAATGGAAAGACCGCATTCGTTAGATTTGATAAGGTTTCGTAGTACTGGGTCATTAATCTTTTGGGTATCATTGATTAAGTTGCGAACTTGATAAGATCTTCCCTCCGTGCCCAATTTGACTTTGGGAACTGGTTCATCACAATCAACAGTAAACCACCCACATAGGGGTGTGTGGTGTTGGTAAAAGGGCATTTGATCAGACCAAGAGTTCCGCAGTCAAAGGATCGAGGATGAACAAGAACTAGAAGAATGAAGAACCAAATTAGAACAGAAAAAACCTATTTTTGATTCCCAATTTAGAACAGAAAAAACAAATTCCATAGTATAAGAGGAACGAAATTCCCTCACTTTCGTTTTTTTTTTTTTTTCCTGGGAGGGGGTGGATATATATATAGTCCCTTTCCAATAACGGATCCCTTATTGAGTTAAGTTAAGGACCTCCCCTTTCTGATCAAATTTTGTTGATCCAAATCGCTCAATGTGATTAAAACGTGATTTTAAAAGTCTCCGCGACCAGCAAAAAATATGACCGAGAAGGGCTTGATCGGAACAGCTTTTCATAAAAATGCATTTATAGTGTTTTTAAAAAAAAAATGTTCGGATCAAGCCCTTTTCGGTCATATTTTTTGCTACTTTCAAGTGGATACCCTTAAAATTACGTTTGTTTTAAACACATTGAACAGTTCAGATCATCAAAATTTAATCGGGAACAATGTCAAACTCATGAGATCATTAACTTAACAAGTTAAGGGCGCCTGTGGTAGAAGGGGACTACTGATGGTGTTTTAGAAGGAGGACTTGAGGAAGTTGACGGAAAACAGAGGGGCTTTTGGGTGGATTATATGTTCAAATAGATATGAACATAATCAATAAATTACAACAATAAAAAAATAAAAAATATTAATTGTTTTCATAATTTTAAATTTAATAGTTTAAAAAGTAAAAAAAAAAATCCTAAAAAGCCCAATTTCTAGTCCACTCAGATTGATATTGGACTGCATGTGAAAGCCCATTAAAGATAGGAGAGAGATAAACTCAACAAGAGAGTGAGGGATGACCGGTTAGATAGGTAGCCTTTTTTTTAATTAAAAAATTAAATGGTTAAGATTAGATTATTTCAAATCCAAAGGAATATATAGATCAGGTAGCCCTTTTTTTCTTTCTCATTTGTGCACCCGAAACATCGCATACTAAACATCGCAACTATTTGTCCTAATGATGTTCCCTAGATTTGGGTCATTAACCCTAATGGAATTTTCTGAGACATTGGTACTATTAACTATTAAGGTCATACAATACGTCCTTCATTTCCAAGTAGAGTTTGGAACTGGGTTTGTGCAATTTGTTACATTGTAGAGGCCACAATGGGAATATGTGGAGTCAAGGATGGAACCACGAAGGTCTAGTGACAGCAGCCGCCACGATAAGAATTTTAGAAATTGTAATTATTTTATGTATAAAAGAAAAATTATTCCCAACTTATATAGTCTCACCACCGCTAGAATTTTTTTTTCTTGTTTTTGTTATATACTAGTCCTAAATCCTCTATTTTTTTTTCAAGAAATGAAACAAATTATTACAAAACTAATTCAATGGGCCAAAGTAAAATAATATAAAGGATAATGTGTATTTAAGGAGGAAAAAAACTCCACACTTTAACCCTAAAATAATTTAACCTAAAAAATTAAATAAGGAACTGATTTTCGCGCTCCAAGATTTACTGTAGTCGCTCCACCTTTTTGTTTTAACATTGTGATGTTGCCAGCAACATCACAGTATATTTTGTTTTTACACTGTGATGTTGCCAGCAATATCACAATGTAAAAACAAAAAGGTGGAGCGCTTGCAGTAAATCTTGGAGCGCGAATATCACAGTTAACCTAAATTTATGGCAAATTTCTTGATCACATACATTGACAAGGACATAATTAGAAGTTTTGATGCTAATTCTATTATCAATGATTTTAACGACATGAAAGTGCGTCGGGCACAATTCAAGATGTCTCAGTACTTTAGTAGTTAGATTAAATTAAAGTTAGTCTTTTTTCGTACTTCATGTGCAAATGACAAACATCATATAATAATATTGTAATACATTTTTTTTGACTTTTTTAATATACATTTCGCCACTAGGGTAAAATTCTAGTTCCGTCCCTGTGTGAAATTGGATAAAGGGTATCTGATTTGGCCATGAGTTCCACAGTTGAAGGACTCTGGACATTTCCCAAAAGAGTGATGAAGAAACAGTAGATGAGAGAGAAGCAAGATTGTCAAAACAGAGGGAACACCCATTTTGGTGGAGAGGAAGAAACAAGTTTTCTTTGTTCAAACAAGGTGCTTTCTTTCTTTCTTCTTCTTCTTCTTCTATTTTTTTTTTTTTTTTTTTTGTGAATTCTAGAGAAGAAATAGAGGGTGTTTCTCTGCTTAACTCGCAAGTCGACTTGGAAATATTATTGGAGGAGGACTCAAAAAAAATCTGATTGAAAGAAAATGGCAATTAGGGCCAGAGTCGGCAGACATGGAAGTTGGTTCAATTGAAAGGGACGGTGGGCCAAAAGACTCCAAAGGGAGTTTCATGCTCATCTTCTTCATTGGGCTCTTCATTGACCCGGCACTCTAAAGACTTGACCCATTGACTCTTCTCTTCTCTTCTCTTCTCTTCTCCTCTCTCTCTCTCTCTCTCTCTCTCTCTCTCTCTCTCTCTCTAACTTAAATGAAACCGTCAAGAGGTCTATTGTGGAAAAACTTGTTTCGGAAATCTTTTGTCCTGCATGCGAGAAATTCAGTGCTGAATATTGTGAATTTGTGATGAGATTTGTTTCGTACTCGGGCCAAGGAAAAAATGTGGAGAGGGATATCATAGAAAATAAACTTTTTACTCTGATTTTACCAACATTAGAGGTCAGGGCATACGCAAAGCGTGTGCAAGTCAACTTTTAGAAACAAAAAATAAGCACAAAATGTCGTGCATAGTTGGCAAATGGAATGATTTTGGTCCTCAACTGATGACACCACCGACAATTCGAAAAACGCACAATTTTCCAGAATACTGATTGGAGTCAGAACTACAACTTGTTGATTCGGATATACGAATAGTAGACAGTGTATCCATGATAGGCTCTGCCTCTATAGTGAGTGTAGTTCCAGGGAAGTACTTATAATTGTAAAGTGCAGGGCTTTTGGTGTGGCATTTGAAGAAGGTGAGCTTCGGGGAGATTGTGAAGGAAATATAACGAGTAGTAAGAGGATGGATGTAACTGGAAAGATTGCAATCGTTGGATTTGATAAGGTTTTGTAACAATAAACAGTAAACCACCCACATAGGGGTGTGTGGTCTTGGTAAAAGGGAATTTGATCGGACGAAGAGTTCTGCAGTCGAAGGAGGATGGACAGTGCAGTCGAAGGAGGATGGACAGTGCAGTCTTATATTTGATTCCCAATTTAGAACATGAAAAGCAAATTCTCTAGTATAGAGTAGGGATAGAAAATTGAACCCAAACCCATTAATCAATCCAAACCCACCCACTATAAAATAGACTCAAACCAATCCATTTATTAATTAGTTGGGTCAGAATAGGTCCAACCCACCTAATCCATGATTAATTGGATCTTAATTGGGTCAACTTAAATGACCCAATAAATCATTAACATGACCCATAAAAAAAAAAAAAAACACAATACAATCGTCAGACTCACACCTATCGCTCTTCTCCGTAACTTTTAGTCCATTTTACAAGCTCCGAATTTTCTCTTCCAGTTGATCCCCCCCTCCCCCTCATTCGGATTCGATTTTAGTATTAGCTTCGATACAGAGAGAAATAGAGATAGAATCACATATCTCTCTCTCTCTCTATATATATATATTAGTAAGAGAGTGGATGAGAGGAGTGTGCGAGAGCAGATCTCGGAACTAATCGATGAGTCTAAAACTTGAGCTCGAGCTCGAACGAGTAGAGCCTATACAAATGAGCCGAATTTTTGTGAGCTGAGTCGAGCTTTGGAGTGTCGAGGTTAACTTGTTTAGTAAATGAGCCAAAAACTCATGCTTAAGCTCGCCTCGGTTACTAAAGAGTTGAGCCGAGCCACGAGCTGCTCAGCTTGGTTCGTTTTTTAAAAGTTTATTTTTATTTTTTTGTTTTTGAAGGAATCTTTTGGAATTGGCAATAGTCAAATTTTTTTTTATCTAGTCAATAGTGAATTCATTCGAATCAGTTTTTACCAAATGTTAAAATGAGTAATTGTATTTACTCATTTTTAATCATTTAAAATTTTAATATATATGTAATTTGGTTAATGGGCGGGTCGGGTTTGATTTAAAATAAATGGATTGGATATGAGTAATTGGGCTCATAACCAATTGGGTCTAAATGGGTCAATGACTCATTAAAGACCCAACCCACTAATAACTTACCTAATTTAGCCCAAACCTGCCCATTTGATACCCTTAGTATAGAGGAACGAAATTCCCTCATTTTTTTTTTTTTAATTTTCTGGGAGGGGGCGATATTATGTTACTGGAAATGAGGGTTTGGTAAAAAAATCAACGTACTCCATAAATTGTTCGGATTTTTTGGTTGGCACGCCAGTTGACTTGAAATGGTGATATAGTAGGAGGACTTGCGGCAGTCGACGGAAAACAGAGGGCTTTTGGGTGGTGCTAATTTCTTGTGCTACACAAGAATGGTCGGTGGGCAAAAAGACTACATTGAGAGGGAGTTTCCTCAGTTGTCAATTGTCATCATGTACCCTACCAGTGCAGTGATGACAGATCGCACAGAAACCCGCCGCACCTGTCTCTCTCTGGTCCTCTTTCTGTCTCGCCACACCATTTTACCTACCTATACACATATGTAACTATAAAAGGGAACAGGGAGGTGTAAACGGTGAACCCGGGTAGGGGGTTTCCCCGCGGGTGGTGATGGCTGGCACCAAACGGCGCCAATTTCGGGCAGCTATTGAATTGATTATTGAAATATTATGCAAGTGCGTCTGGATTCCTCCTATTATCAAGTGTGTGGCTTGGTCGCATCGAGTGACATGCGCTACTCCCGGTCAAGTGGCATCCCGGACTATTCTAACCACGCAAGCCTCGACTTTCGGCTTTGCATCAGTGCCAAAAGGGAATTGAGTTGTGACTTCAGGTTGACTTGAATATCAAAATGAAAACAAGTATGGGATGCAGTTTGCATAGCAACAAAAAGGAGAACTTTTTTGATGCATTTATTTGTCTAGATATATAGATGCAACGGCTTCAAATTATGCTTACTGATACTGATAAAAGGTAAATTACCTGTTCCTAGTATCAATATCAAGTTCCTTCCCGTGACCAATATTAATGTCATGGAGAAGAACATCAATCAATTCAAAGTAATTTACTTTGCATATTCTATAAACGCTTGAGTTTAACGAACGGAAGAATGCAAAACCGAAAACAACTTCCATGATGAAGCAAACTGAAATGGAATAAGAATCTTTCGGAAGTCATTACCTTCTTTCTCATTTGTGCAGAGGAAGCCGATGCGATCACGAGAACACTGCCCTCCCTTGTGTCGACACTCTTGACATGCCTTGGATACATGAAACCTGATGGAGAACTCAGAAGCCAACAAAGAGTACAAACCACTGGCATTTCGGTTTCCGAGTTCGGGTACCACTGGCAATTCAAAAACCGAACAATTACGAGAAGAAATGACACTACTTGAGACCTGGTCATGTTTTGGATACTTATAGTAGACAGTGTATCCACTGCAGCCTCTGTAACTGTCATTGCCACGAAAATACTCATCTTGTTTCTTGTCAAGTTCTGGGCTTATGTTAGTGCATTTGATCAAGGTGAGACCAGGTGATATTGTGAAAGAAATACCGGAGATGGTAGGGGAAAGAGTCCAGTTCAAGTAAAACCCAAAAACATCGCAATTGTTTGTCCTAATGAGGTTCCCTAGATCTGGGTCATTAACCCTAATGGAATTTTCAGTGACATTGGTACTAGTAAGGTCATAGTACAGTCCCTCCTTTCCCATACTGAGTTTTGGAACTGGGTCTGTGCAATTTATTACATTGTAGAGCCCACAATGGGGATATGTGGAATTGGACAGAGGGTATCTGATTTGGCCATGAGCTCCACAGTGGAAAGACTCTGGACATTTCCCGAAAGAGTGATGAAGAAACAGTAGGTGGAAGAGAAGAAAGAGTGCCAAAATGGAGGGAGGAACACCCATTTTGGTTGCCCAGTTTAGCAAAAAATGGATTAATAAACAACCAACAAAGTGGAGAGGAAGAAAAAAGTTGTCTTCGTTCAAACAAGAACAAGGTAGTACTCTCTCTCTTCGATCTTATTCTTTTGTGAATTCTAGAGAAGAAATAGAGGGGGGTGTTTCTCTGCTTGACTCGCGAGAAATTTTTTAGTATACCGGGGATACCAACACCTTTGGTATCCCTTCCGGTCCGTTTTTAATTTTTCGGTTATTTTCCGATCACACTTGGATGATCGACTCCGTTCATTTTTTAAAGTTCAACGAGAACTATAATCATTTCAAAAATCGTGTTTATCGGACTTTAATAGATACATGATTCGCACACGTGAAAATTGCAAAAAAAATAAAACTGGGTTCTGATTCAGTGTGGTTTTGGATCCAGTTTTGATTTTCTTCAACTTTCATGTGTGCCGATCATGTATCTACAAAAATCCGATGAATACGATTTTTGGTTTGTTTAAGGTTCTCACTAAACCCTACAAAATGAACATAGTCGATCATCCAAATGTGATAGGAAAATGATCGAAAAATTAGAAATAGACCGGAGGAGATACCAAAGGTGCTTGTATATTGGGTATACAAAAAAGTTTCTGCTGACTCGCAAGTCGACTAAAAAAAAAATCTGATTGAAAGGAAAGGGCAATTAGAGCCCGAGCAGCCAGACAAGTTGGTTCAATTGAAAGGGGAGGTGGGCCAAGAGACTCCTTGGGAATTTGATGCTCATCGTCTTCATCGGGGGCTCTTCATTGACCCGGCACTCTAAAGACTCGACCAATTGATTCCCCTCTCTCTCTCTCTCTCCAACTTAAATGAAACCGTCAAAGAGGTCTATTGTGGAAAAACTTATGGACCGTCAAAGAGGTCTATTGTGGAAAAACTTATGGACCATTTTTCTCGAGTACGGCTCCTCTTCAATTCATAGAGAATTAGAAGATTCTCCAATCCAAATTCAATGGTCAAGATTAACCAATAACTTAAGCTCCAAAGCTCATACGGTATTCTATGGGCACCCAATTACTTCCAAAATATTTCTCAATTATATTAGCGTCTTCTCTACCCGTTTTTTTTTGAACGGCGAAAAAAATTCATTAATTTTTTTTGAACGGCGTCTTCTCTTCCCATTAAACCTGCCTATGAATTATTTTTTATATAGCTCATGAAGATTTTTTTCGACCGATATCATATAGCTCATGAGGATTTTTTTACTAATATTGTATCAATAATTTTTTTTGTTTCAGCATGGTTTTTTTCGCTGATATTATCTTATTATGTAGCTTATGAGATTTTTTTTACTGATACTAGTGTATATCCACGTTTGCTTCGCATTGTGTCGTGTGCTCATTGATGTAGTTGTTCTTGTATATAAGAAAGTTGAAATTAAGATTCAGTTATGAAAATTAGAAAAAAATCGTAAGAGTAAGTAATTGAACGTAAAATAATTTTTACATAAAAATATTTTAGAAGAAATGCAAAAGGAGTTCTTTGATTAACCTTGTGAATCTGATAATTCTTTGAACCTGCACCTGTTATTAAGGTTACGATATGAAATTTAATTAATGTTTGGAATTTGATAAATTGGTGCATGGAGTGTGATAATTTAGGAATATTTGGAGAGTAATTGGGTGCCAGTAAAATACCATATGAATATTGGGGCTAGAGATGTTAGGGTAATTCTGACCATTGAATTGTAATTGGAAAATCCTCCAATTTCCTATGGATTAGAGCGGAGTAGGACAAAGTTGGCACGCTCTCCCTTCTCTCTTGTTTCTCTCTCTAAACTTTCCAGTAACTAGGTTTTCTCGGGGGAGGGGG
>JAOTQK010000024.1:12966366-12979905 GCA_025642025.1 Rhododendron ferrugineum | reverse complement strand
CGAGTTGATTTTTTACAGGAACTCTTAAAAAATTATTTTAAAAATAATGAGCGGTTCGGATCATATTGGTGGGACCCAAGGTGGGCCTCATAAAAATGTATGTGCAAGATATGTGCACAAATGTATGTGTCCTTAGCATTTTTGTTACTCCTTTGCTCCCTCCTAAGTTCTCAAAAGTTGGTCTGGCTCTCCTAGCTTAGTATTTACGGGGTTGCTCTCTCCTAAGGTTTCAGGTGCGATTTCTCTAGTCAACAATTCTTAAGGTCACCTCACACATCGCAAGCGCATGAAAAGGCTATGGGTGGAGCCATGCGCGGAGGGACAAGTGGGGTCGAGTGACCCCACTCACTTTGATTTTCCACCAGAACGTTTGATAATTTGCAACCAAATTTTGCTATTTTGACCCTACAAAAAATCTCTAAATTGCCCTAACTTGTTTTAAATACATAGAAATCTCAAGCGTTCTCTTCTTTTCGAGAGTTGATTGTGCTAAAAATGAGACTATCATGCATTATTTTACAAATATAACAAGTTTTTGGGCCAATTATGAGGCAAAATGAATTATTTGTGCATATCGATCTTATAATTAATCTCTTAATTTAGTTAATTTTGGACTTATGCATAGGAAAAATATAGTTGCATATGAATCTAATTTTTGACCCCACTAACCAAAATTCCTAGTTCCACCTCTGGGCCTGTCACTGGAGCTCTAGGGATTCCTCCAAGGTGCATGCAAACTAGCCCGAAACACCCTCCATTACCAAGAAAATTGACCCATTTACACTTCTCTCTCTCGATCTCGAGATGTATACTCTTGGATGGGCTATATGGGTGGTGTGAAAAACGGGGCAAGAAAATATGTAAGTTGCGGCGAGAGCAAAAGGTGATAGAGAAGTAGCGAGTCAAGGTCGCCGAAAATGGGACTTGTGGTTGTGGGATGCTTTCATGGTCCTCCCCACTAGCTTCATGGATTCCCCGTTTGATACGTTTATGTAATTTTTCCACCAGTGTTTTACCCATTGACTTTAGGTGAAAAGTGAAAAAAGAAAACCAACCGAGAAATGCTACATACACTACATAGTTACACTACATTATTATTTTTTGATTCGTAGGGATATCCAAAAAGAAAACCAACCGGATATCGGTAAGTATTACTTCTTGATTCGTATGGATGAAATTGCTCAACTGCGTTGTTTTGCCACTACAAATCTAGAAATGATACTTACCGATATCCGTTGGAGCTAATTTTTTATAGGACCCCATAAAATAATATTTTAAAGTTTATCAGTATTTTTTTTGGATTTTTCTAAGACCCGAAATGGGCCTCGCATAAGATGTTGTGTAACTATATATGTAGTGTAAAAATGTAGTGTTCCTATCTTTAGTGAAACCAAAATAACCCAAGGAAAGCCGAAAGCTATTGGAAACAGAAAGTTAGGAGTACCAATTGATACAACATTCCAGAAAGGAAAACTAAAAGCTCACCAAAAATGCTGCTCGAGCCCACTTCCATGCGTGAAAGTCTCCTATTCGCAATCAATGGTCCAAAATCCAAATCGCCGAGATGGGTAGACGGTTGAGATTACGGACATCACTAGGCAATCCGAACCATTGATTGCCAAGACAGATGGTTCAAATGTGCACAGCACCATCCCCCAATATGCTCGAGCCCATTTGCCTGAAAGTCTCCTGCGTAATATGTATCACTCCTCTCACAATGTTATGGGAACCACTGTATTGTGGACCACTACATTGCAAGAGTAGGAAAATATATACCCGTTATTTAAAATACCCCTCCTTAAGTGTGAACCCCGCTAAGAAATTATTTTCTCTTAAATACAAGGAATTGATCCAGTGAGAGCACAGCAACAAAGAAGTTACTCTTCTATTAAAATTCTGGGGGCCACTTGAAAATTTTCTGATCATTAACATCACGATCCCAAAATCAACTGGTGTCCATTGATTCATCTTTAATATAGGGCTCAAGTGCAGAGTTAAAGATAACGCAGCGAAAATGATGAAAGCATAAGACAAAAGAGATGTCTGTGATCACCAACTTGATGAAGATTCACTCAAAAGACAGTTGAAATGAAAACTCTGGCCCACGTAGAAGAAAATGATCAAAAAGATTGTTCAAGGCTTGGATTAAACAAATAGAGAAGAAGAAGAAAAAAAACTATTCAACACAAACATGATTTAAATAAGATAAAAAAAAAATTTGTTAACAGAAAGGTGTATCAAAAGGAATTTCTAGGGGGCGACTATTCGCAACCCCGTATTTTCTCTCTTAGCCCGTTAAAAATTTTCAACTATACTCGACAGTTAGTAACCAAAATTGAAATACATTTTCGACATCCAATTACCGAAATATAATCTTTTTTTCAACAGCTATTTACTGAAAATGTATGTTCGGCAGTTGTTTACCGAAGGTTGAAAATATTTTCGACATGCATTTACCGAAATATAATCGTTTTTTCAACAGCTATTTACCGAAATGTAGTGGGCTAATTACCGAAATGTAATGGGCTAAGGGAGAATACGGGGCTGCGAATAATCGCCCCCAATTTCTAATAGCAGTCTCATAAATAACCAGATATGTCAAAATCTCCTCAAAAGACACTCAATATTTACCCAAGCTTTATGCTTCTATTTGGGCTGGACCGAAAACAACAAATACTATACGATCCTCACTAAGAATCTGCCCACTGTAGTAAGAAGCATGGTGTGACTCAAATCCGATACCCTTGCTCGCAAGTCCTGCACCAATTAAAAGCACCTGAAGCGGACTCTCGAGCATAAACTGGTTCATCCTTAATCAGAGAAACCAAAAGAACCTGCAACATAAACTAAAACCTATTACATTGACAAATGACAAGTCGGAGTTATATCCCAACAAAGTAAGAGAAGTAATTACACCAATTACCTAACAAAGATATTCAGTCCTCTTCCATTGGCACATCTGGAATGTCAAACCTGTCTTCTTCTATTGTTTTATTGATAACAGACATTGGAGAAGGTAAAGTTTGAGTCAAGGAAACTAAAGAACAGTTGGTGAGTCTTACGACCAAATGGTTCCACAAATAAATGTGCAGTTCATGGTTCATAGTCAGCATGGATAACATCATACCAAACAATTGTCGAACTAGCAAACCAGAATCCTATACAAACAGGGGATGGATACGGATACCAAACCTTACACTTGGAAGCACACTACCACATGATACTTTAGCCTAAGTTGCAAGCCTTTGAGGCAGATATTTTGAACAGTTTGATCTCTACCCAATCTTCCGTACCGCCTCGAAATGTGATCCACTAATTACTTCTAGAGTAGTCAATTTGTTTAGAAAAATTAAAGCCTACCATTTTGAAGCATCATACGCTAGACATCGTGAAAATCATGTAAACAATAGAAGTGGATTTCTCCTATACCAACAAAAGTCCAATAGGAAACGCCATGTTTAATAGATGAGAAAATACAGACTACGTCACGGCGATTATAATAAGGATATAAATTGACATAAGATCGTCCTCTTTATCACCCCGGTTGCGGCTGCTATTTAGCTCCCTCAATATTTCAGGTGTAACCTGCGTTTGAATTGGAAACAAATGCATCTGATATTGACAAAGAAAAGCCAAAAGAAATTAGCATAGTAGCTGTAAAGAGGTTAAAGCTCATACTAATTTGTGCCTTTGCTTTCCGACTAGAAGGTTAAGGTTAGCTTTGTCCTCCTTCGTCAGCACATTTTTGTACCTGTAAAAAAACTTTATGTGACTGGTGTATGAGGGGAAAAATAACTCTCATTTCTTTTTCTTTCTTTTAGACGAAAAAAAGCTGCTAATTTTAAACAAGTGAACAAAATCCAAAATCACATAGAATAGCAATGGGATGACAATATGGGCATCATTACATGTTTTACCAAATGTTCGTCCATCATATAAATGGAATATGGGATAAAAAGGAGATCAGGAAAACTAAAGGGCTGGGGCTGAGAAAATCCATAGATGCATCTTAAGCATTTTTCCTGTTTATGGCGATATATTGCTTTCTCTTTAACATAACTAGCATTTATTAACAAGAATACAAACCTTTGAACAAATGCAAGAAGCGACTGATGCCAGATCAAAGGCATTATCCTTTCATCCTCAACAAATTTCATGAAATGAGCAACCATAGCATCAAGTACCTGATATGGCAAAGCGTACTTCTTCTCAATCAATAGCTTTATAAAATAGCTGCATCAAAACACCAATGCACAACTGTCAAAACTTTTATGACCTGCCGAACAAATGCAAAATTGTCAAAACTTTTATGATCAGCCAAACAAATGGAATTTGAAGATACAAATTGCCTAAAGAGAGCAGAACTCCATTTTGACCCCAAAAAAATAGGTAAACAACGGTAAATTGCAAAATAAAGACAATTATCCAATGACTTTGCACAAGATTCTCAAAGCGAATATGAGCATGAAAAGGTCGGGAGAATAGAAAACTTGTACAAAAAGAACCGAGGCAATCTATATGTACTCGGATGCACAGATGTCAGAAGAACCTTTACTAATGGGAAAGCCAAAAAAAGACATAATTATTGTGACCGAAATATTCAAATCAGGACAAAACTCATTTGATGAAAACATTTAACCATGCAACAATAACACGGATATAGAAAAACTTGTATACGTATAACCAACATTTCGAGATCCTTCTTTTGTTAAAGAAAACCTGTATTTGGTACCAAGTTATTTTATCCTTGACAATTTTATTCTTTACTAGCATCGAAATGATTTGGGTTATTTCCTTGCTCAAGACATGTCAGACATAAACCACAATATAAACCAAGGCAACATTGGATATGCTTTATAAACCCTATCCCCAATTGCTAATCCACTAACATGGACGTGTGTCTACTGGAAACAACAGTCATCACATGCCTGCTGGAGTTATAAAACCACAACGGATACGAGATTGAAAAACAAGTGCGCAATCTTCCAAACAAACTAGCACTATTCTACACAATGGTGCTAGGATCATCCCCTTCCTGAAGCCAATTCAGTTTATAAAATCTGCATAACGATTATTCAGCCCAAAATCTAAAATACGTAACTGGTGAAGCCTTTCAAGGAGGGCAGTTTTCTACCAACACTAGCTTACATCCGCATGAATTAAATTAAATCTTGAAATGCACTTCTGCAGTACAAACTCTTACCTTGTTGTGCCACAGTACTTCATCTCAGCAAGCCTCAATAGTGCTACACTGTAATTAAGAGAGAGTTCAGTGTTGTTAATATGGGTAAACACTACCATTGTTCTGAAGTTTAGTATGTTGACCCCTCAAGCCACTCCCTCGACTTATTAGTTATTAATCCATAATTATACCTGAAATGATAAATCTAAACCTAGTGCAAAATAGCTATACCTCGAATGAAGTGGAGGAATGGAGACCTTCTGAATAATTCTCCCAATGATAACAGCTTCCCTCAGATTACATGTTCCAGACTATGCATTAACAAAACAGAATAATTAAAGCCAAAACCACAAAACAAAACTATAAAAATAAGAGGACTCGATACGAGGAATTTTACTCAAATGAAGATATGAGAGAGTTAATAATTGTCCAATTGACTTGTACAAATGGAAATGAGACACCCTCAGAACTTGAATGCGGGTGATTTGAACTAAGAAAGTTCAAATACAATGCAAAAGTTCAACAAACAATCCAACTGCTACATAAAAAAGCAGGAACTCGGACAGCTTTTTAAATGTAAGAGGCTAGCAGGCCAGCTGCAGTCTATCTTGTGCCATCAAAATTTCATACCTCACATAATGGGAACAATATTCCCTTATTAAAGGCAGCCGGTTTGTACATGGATTTCTTCAAAGCTTGATACAAGGCAAAATGCAATCTCTTGTTCTTTCGAATATCGTCACGGGTCCTGGGCAGTAAGACAAGCCTGTAAAAACGTTCAGCCTTTTTCACACCCAAATTGGAAGCAAAAATCCTTGTGGCTTGGTACATAGCATTTGGCGACCATTTCTCAGGTTCAGTCAGGTACAGGACTTCCTCCCAAAGCTGCATCGAAGATATGTGTTTGAAAGCTTTGGGAATTTTTCCTGCTGTGTATTTATTAAGAAGCTTTCCAACTCTGCACATAACATTAATACCCAGCTTAATATGGGATGCATAATCCAAAGTACGAACCTCAATAACATGGAGAAAATGAAGTAAAAGTACCCCTTGTATTGATCAATGATGGATTCATCCAATTTGGGTAGATGGCGGACTTCTGGTAATGAAGGAAGTTCTAATCAGAAACAGAACTTCTTTGCAGTAAATCAAAGTACCATTATTTAGATGTATCTTAGAAAATTTAACACAATACTAAGACTAGCATCTTATATCCGGGGAAAACAATCAATTCTCTCCTCAACTTTCACGGCCACAGTGGTCGTTCAGTAGTAAAGCCAGGGGTAAGTTATCAAGGCTCTTTGTTAAGCTTTGAGAATTGAAAATAACCAGCAACTTTTGGTAGGGAAATAATATATATTGAAACAAAATGATTCTAACTAAAGCAAACTTTTCGCTGTTGATTCACCAAAAAATTGCACACGAGCATTGTGACAGATCACTATAACCTGAAGAAACTTGTTCATCCATTCGTTTGATCTTTGCAACAATCAGGTCGGCCAATGTCTGTTGCCGTCCTGCATCCTTTGATATGAAGGCCTCCAGTAGCGTCTCATCCTCTTCATCAACCTCTTCCTATGACAGAAAAATTTGAGAATTTAAAGAAAAACGATAAGGTTACCTCAAGTTACACTAAAGATACAAAGCAAAAGGGATTATTGCATCTCGGTAACATTTTTTATGGGCAATCTCGGTTTCTCTCAATATACAAAGGCAAACAAATTTGCTTCTTGCCAAACCACACCCTAAACAATAGCAGTTAAATGACAGCTCTTATTTTCTAAATTCCTCCCCCTCTCTCATAATTTCTCACCCCATTCGGAATTCAAACATAAATTGAATTGGGTCTCTAGGCCTGCCCTCTCTGATACCAATCGGCTTTGATTTGGGTGCACGGTTCCGCAGCAAAACAGGTATAAGGGGGGCACGGTTCCGCAGCAAAACAGGGTATAAGGGAGCCACTGTTTCAGTGGTATTTTGAGAGCAACCACTTTGTGCATATTGCCAAAGGTTATGACTGTCTACTATCCTCCCCGCCCATACCCATAATGATTGGGGACTACATGGGTTCTGTTGTTGTTGTATTCGGAATTCAAACATGAGAGAGAATTCCTTCCCCGTTCTACTTCAAGTTCCAAAATTTTGCCTCATTGACTAGACTAATTAAGTAGTACGGAAGCAATGGCAGAAGTAACAATTCTCGCGATCCAAAATCGAGGATTAATAGATAATCACAAATAATGAAAGAAAGAAAAAAAGATAGATCAAACTCACACCTCGTAACCTCCGAACTGGCTTTGAGTCTCCGAGAACCCACCGAAGTCGTCGATATCATCTTCCTCCAAAACCACTTCCGTCGCGGTATCTTCGGCAAATACCAGGTTGTTAGGGTTTCTCCCTTCGTTCTCCTCGTTTATCTCTTTTTGCTGAATGAGAGCTTCTTTCAATATCTTCGAGCTCGTACCCGACGATATAAGCTGCATATACGCACACACGAACATACATGAACATACGAAATGATAACCAGAGAAGAGAGAGAGAGAGAGAGAGAGGTGCCTTCTGTTCAAGCTGGTGGTGTTTGGGAGGTTTATTCCGTTTCTTGGAGACAGTGGCGGCGTTGTAGTCGGCGACGAAGGGCTCCGGATTCTGCTGTCTCGTTCTCTTCTTCGCCATTGCTGAGAGAGAATTGGAGCAACGGTGGGTTAAACCCTAGCTGGATGTGGTATTTTTTGTAACTTTCAAATTGGGTTGTCGTTTGGCCCAGTTAAGGCGCTAAAATTTTGGCATGTACAATAATAATTTTGACATTATTATTCTTATTTTTGTAAACTTTTATTTTTTTCAGTTTACTTTCCCTTGTTTTTACTTTCTAGCGTGATTTTCTTTTTTAAGCAAATGGACCCTAGGGCGGAGCTATATAGCTGTGTGGCATGTGTCACCCTCGATTCCAAAACACTCAAAAAAAAATATTTACACATAATAGATTAAATAAAAATGGATGAGAAAATATCGCAAGTTGGACGTTGGCTAATGTACGTGCTCCAAGGGTTGCAAACGGGAGAGGTTTTTATTTTTTATCTGCACCAAACGGGAGTTCGAAACTTCGTAATACCATTTGTTTTTTGTTTTTCTCTTTGACTCTTCTCTCTCTCCATCTCTCTCTCTCTCTCTCTCTCTCTCTCTCTCTCTCTCTTTGCATAAATTCTCACTACTTGGAAATATTTTTGGAAAATGATTTTTACAATTTACACTTTTTTTTTGTTTTTATCCACATGAATTTACAATGTTGCTTTTGGATGGGAGAAAAAGTGTATTACAAAGGGTAAGATAGTAAATTCATATGAACAAAGACAAAAAAAATGAGTGAATTGTAAAAAAAAAAAAAGGGGGGGAGTGTGAAAATCACTTCCCTAATTTTTTTTTACAAGTCTAGTATTTTTATTATATGTTTTTTTTTTACGGAAAATGATGGTGTTAAGAAACATATAATTCGATTTATAGACTTATATGAATAAATTACAATTCCTTCTTTTTTTACGCATAGGGGTGCATGAAAGAGGAATTCTCATTCCCCTGGCGTCCTTGAAACTTGTCAATCTATTTGTCAAATCTTTTTGGTGCTCACCAAAGAAGAAAGCAGGATGTAGCGGATCCTTCTCTTAGAAATTTGAATTTATGATGCATGTTGTAGGAGAAAAGCGGGATGTAATGGTTTTTCTGAGTTCAATTGGTGTCACCCCGTATCTAAATCTGCTGTTATGAACCTAAAGAGAGACATAAGAATCAGAATATTAGTAATTGATGAAACACTAAAAAAAAAAAACTTTAACTAAAAGCTCTCCAAAAATGCTGACCGAATCTACTTACATGGAACCCTGTTAGGAATACGAACTTTCGTCTTTATAACAAAGGGTTGATGGAGTGAGAACATGTTGTCATCAAGTGAGAGACCTGCTATGGGTACACCATTTGGTGTACACCGCCTTCTATAGGACCCACTTAGGGGTACCACACAAATGATCGGATTCGCTTAATGTTTTTAAAACATTTTTTTAAGCAGTCTTGTACAAAATCAGCTTCGTCAGATATCGATAAAGACTTGATCGATTCTACGCCCAATTTCCAATCAACAAATCGGGCGTAGAATCAATCAAGCATTTACTGATATCCAACGGAGTCGATTTTTTACAAGGATGCTCAAAAAAATGTTTTGAAAAAACTACGATCAATTGTACGTGTTAGATCTCGGATCAAAAAACAAAAAATTTGTGTTAAATCTCTAAGTGGATCCCATAGAAGGTACACCAAATGGTGTACCCATAGCAATTTTGCTCAAACAAAAAATTGCTATCACGAGGAAATTTGAGAGATCCTTGTCTTTAGGGCTCCAAAACTATTTTTTAAATTTTTTTTTTTCTGAAGATAGGCATAAATTTAGTAGAGGAAAATTGCCTAGTAACCAACCTAAAAAATGTTATGGAACAAGTTTGGAAAGGATGGTGTCACACTGAAACCCAAAAAGGGGTTGGGAGGTGTCTCATTCTTCACCACACCACACTCGGCCTTTAATTTCGTAACGCATTATCCATCAGGATATGCTAGCTGTTAGGTTTTTTGTTTGGGAGCATGTGGCCGGTGTTGCTATTACAACCAAGACAAAAACACACATCACCATCCTACTTCTCCTCTCCTCCCCCCAGTCTCAACCATTAGCCTCTCCACCAGGTAATGAGATGAGACAAGTAGCTCAAAAAAGAAAAAAAAAATGGAACAAAATGCCTAGACATGCAAACACGTACAGTAACATCCTAGGTCGTTCGATCATATTTTCAAGTTAATGTTGCAGCCGTCATTTCTTTCTACAAACATACAGACAATATTTGCATAATCAATATACCCTCGATCACTTTCTCATTTTTTAGGCAATGTATGTATACTTAAACGTTACCCTTTGTGATCGAATAGGGAAACGATTCAATATTGCAACTAACTCTATGTTTAGATTATATTGGTCGGTTAGAGCGAAATACTTTATATATGTTTTAACGTGTCCTTAGGCATTAGGCATGATTATCCGCTAGTAGATAGACAAAATGTTGACACGAAATGTACTTTAACGAAAAAAAATGGACTTATTTACTACGGAGTAAGACATATGCCTTTGATTCATTTAGGTACAGTGAATTAACGGATAAAAAAATTAGGTACAGTGAATCAAATCACGAACCTCACCGACCCTAATTTGTGTACGGATGATGATTCCACCATATAGTTGAACATGACGTTTCGTTTAACAAACATTGATTGCAGAGGTATTTAGGCCCCGTTCCCAAAAGGGAAATAAGTACTTATTTTTTAAGAAGGCAATTTCAAGCTAAAAAATGATGTACTTTCGCAAATAATTTTTCTATCAATATGAATTTTGTTTGATAGATCTCATTGAGATCTTTTATACAGTACAAAAAAATTAAAAAAATTATTTTTTATTTACATTATTTTTAAGTTTGAAAATGTGAAATAAGTACTTATTTTTTAAGAAGGTGTTCTAGAATAGGGCCTTAACCCCCCAAAACGAATATATTACACAGGCTGTGAAAAAGCTCAATATATAACACCGTCGCGTAGTGTCCTAACCCCATTTCCATTACATTACATACTGCAGTGAAACTCATGCATTTCTCTTCAACCCCACCACAATATGTGGTGGAAAAGCAGTGGCGAAGCCACTTGAGGACGAGTGCCCCCACTGAATTTTTTTTATCCAGATTTTGTATTTTTTTCCTATAAATTGGCTTCTTAAATTGTTCTTTATTTAATCATTTTAATATATTTTGTATACCAACAATTCCACTACACTTGCAAAATGAGATATTTAATGAAAAGAAAAAGGCACCACTTACCATTTGAAACTCTCCAATGCATAATGTCCAAATTTATAAGTAGCTAAAGTGTTAAACCATGGGTTATATGCATTATACTTTATTAATTATTCACAATTTTGAAACTAGTATTGTATTTATCAATAGAACCCACAACGTGTGACGAAATTAGAGGTTTAAGCATGAATTTGAAAAGAAAAGTATAACTTTTCTAATTGGATTAAGATTGCTGAATATTGACATATTAGTTATTGTGTATCTAACTGCTGGAGTATTAGACTTGATCCGTTGAGATAATTCAAAAAAAGGTGTTATTTAAAATAATTTTTAGCACAAGCATTATTTTAGTTTTTTGGTGTCGTTTAAGACAATTTTTTTTTTGTTGCAGTGCGTTTAAAAAGTGCCCCCACTATCGTTAATTACAGGCTACGCCACTATGGAAAAGTGGCGGTTACACAGACACAGACAGTGAATAATTTGTTGTAAATAAGGTTTTAGTCGGTAGAAGTGTTAATTATTCCCGACTAAACATATTTTAGTCGCTAATAGTAGGTTTTTTTCTTACTAAAAGTAAGTTTAACCAATTTAAAAAATCAATAAATAAAACACATATTACCGACTAAAATAGACTAAACATATTTTAGTCGCTAATAGTATAGTCCTAACCTTTCCCGACTAAATACAAATGGCGACTAACTGTTGGGTCGGGATATGTTAGTCGGTAAAGGTATACTTTAGCCGACTAAACATTTTTTAGTCAGAAAAAACCTTTGCCGACTCTCTTTCGCCGACAAAATTGCCGACTAACTTTTTTATTCAGGGAAAACCTTTTGCCAACTAAATAGGCCGGCCACATTTGCCGACTAAACCATTAGTCGGGAATTGTGTTTTTTTCTAGTAGTGACTTACCGGAGTATTTGTTTGTAAATTCCAACACATCCCATTGTTCCCTAATTTTTTTGTCCGGTAAGTTCTACGATATTTCTACTTTTCATAATTTTTTGTTTAGCTCATTTCGACGAATTAATGGAACCAAAAAGTATAAAAATATGGACCGAAATTGAAAAAACAATTATTAAAAATGACATTAAAGACAGAAATACAAGTTGTTCGGTAGTATTTGTTTTCGTCTTTGTTGAACTTTTTAACTTTTAGTCATAATTCTTTCTTATTTTTAATACTTTTGAGACTGCTCTGGTCGAGACGAATGATCAATCTTACGTAAGTTTAAGCTTGTATTCGTTGTTAAAAGCTTATTCAAGGTCGGTATATTTCAAAAAAAAAAAGAAAAGAAGCTTGGACTTCTTTTTAAGCTCGTTAAAGTTTCAAATCAAGCTTGAACAAACTATCACTCGACTTGTTCGGGCTTCTAAAGTATAAAAAATTCAAACTTGGCTTGATTAAAACTCGTTTAGGCTCGACTCACTTATAAACAAGTTAAGCCCTACACTTGGGATGATCTTATTCATATTGGGTAGACGACGAAGCAAATGTTAAGCAAGCGAAGTGATAAGAGTGCTGGTGTTTTGTTACCACGAAATTTGAGTTTTAAAGGATTGGTTGAGAAGTAAGGTGTAAAGTGGACTCGTTTCGTTGACGGCTCATTTGGACTTTCGTATTCATTTGATGGTCATCCAAATTGTTTGCTAGATTGTAATGAGAATTTGACGGTATGTTCAGGAAAAGTTAATGGATTTCCATGATTGATTTAGCATAAGTTGGAGCTTTCCAACGGTTATTTCCGGCCGGATAAAAGAGTTTGTGGATGTGCATAACTGTGGATCTAGGGTGCTGTCATGTTCTAATTAGCGGACTAGTTCTAGCATGATTGGCCGGTTGATGTCTAAAGATCTCCGGCTGTTTGGCTCCGTCAAAGCGTCCTCCTGATATTCTGGCCAAGAAGAAGGACAAGTACAGAGTAGATGTATGTTACCTATCGGTGAGCCTGGATGGGCACTGCGATAGAGCAAGTGTTGTTGGAGGTGCGATAAAGTTGGGCACCATACTAGAGCAACTTGTAAAAAGTATTGGCGCATTGAAGACATTCCTTTACCATTCTTTTTAGCCTTTGACGCATTGAGGATCGTTGTTATCTTGTTTTTCAGACCATGATTTGAGAATTTTCCATGGTTTTTTTAGTGTAACTGCTTGCGACCTAATTGTGTGCCGAAATAATAATGCCTCAAGCGTAGGGCTAGGTCGGTTGAAAGCATAATAATACCCGAAAATCCGGGGTCGAATCCACAGGGAGCGCACCTATAACTTGTTTCAGAGATTAGCTTGCGTAGAGATTTTGGCGTTAGGACCGCCAACCAAGCTTTGGCGTTGAGACGGCCAACTGAGAGATTTAGTTAACTCACTACAAGAAAAATTGCATTAGGTGACAAATGAAAATTGTCAAAAATTGTATGTTTTTCGTCACAAATAGTATGCGTGACGAAAAGAAATTTGTCGACTAAAGGTTGTCGAGGATTCCCA